>JTDE01020906.1:1776-40707 GCA_014338405.1 Paragonimus skrjabini miyazakii | reverse complement strand
CACGCTCAGCTGAGCGTGTTTCTCACAGATGCGTTGAGAAATATACTATTCTTATTCTTCTTACAGCTTGGCCACTGGGAGGTTACCATATCAGCGATAGGCAGGTAGGTTTTCGTCGGTATGAAATTAGTCGCCAGTGATGTCGATTATTAACGTGGACTGATCATTCAGACGGAAAATCTCTTGGTGACGTTGATGCAGCTAGAGTGCATTGCAGAAATAGATTGCTCAGCCTGCTCCGTCAAGGAGGTTGAAAGTCTGCCCCGTCATCTACATGAATGATGGGCAGAAGTTGTTGAGTACAAAAGTGGATCCCGAATAGAGCCTGCCTTTGGCGACCCACCGAACTTTGCAGAAAGAAACAGTGGGAGTAAGCGCTAGTCACCATGGCCAAACGAGTGATTGCACGAAAGCGCGTTGTGTAAATAATCGTGTTGCGGACTCTCTGGAGTCAGGTATTCTGAATGGGTGCACTCTTCGATCGCGTGAGCCTGAAATTCCGCTTATGTGGGTACGAACACGACACATCTGATTATGATTGTTTCGCCGGTTAATCGCTGGAGGAACGCAAGGCGGCACTGAAAAACGGTGGGCGTTACTTCATTAAACGGAAAGCGAACCATGTGGTGAAGTCTTGTGGGTAACGGGGGATATACGGTCGCGGTAGACGCCACCACACGCCGGTTCATAAGGACAGGCCGGTACTAGATTAACACAAGGAGGTCAACTCATCCTCGCATGAGACTACGTTCAATCACTGTGGTACATACTTGGGATTCTTTTCGAGACTATTAGCGGATACAGTTTTATTGTTGGCGAACAAGCTTTTTTGGGTAACGTGTCTGACACGAAGATGACCAGTGGATCTGTACTCCACACAGAACTTGTGCAACGCCGTGTAATCAACTATCGACTTCAGTTCTAAGATCAGTTGCAGTCTGTCACAGATGGTTCACTTTACACATTGAAACAGCTGCCTCAGAGACAGGTTAATGCTGTTCAAATTCTCAGATGAATCCATGAGCCCAATTGGAAAACCTTTCAATTTAGAGCTTGACTGCAGGGAGCGTAGGGACTGAAGTGGGATAAGACATCCTTGAGGTCCATAGTGTACTCGAACGAAAGTTGAACAATAACAATGACTTCCGTAAAAGCGACACCACTTTTGACTACAGTATGAGGGGACTGTGGTGTATCCTACCCCAGAATAAATAGTGCGTAAGTTGTGTCGGAACAAGTTAGGTGTCTTCAGATGCCTATCTGAAAGACGTGTGAGTTGGGTCTCACTGAGGGAAGCACTTCATAGAAAAAGGGGGTTTCCGTGGGATAAGGTTAGGCATCGTGTATAACTGAGGGCAGCATGACCCAAACAAACGACCAATTTAAAGTGGGCCTGCAATGGAGACAAGTTGGTTGGGCACTATGTAATAATAATAATAATAATAATCATAATTATAGTAGTAAGCTGGATGACAAATGCCTCATCGCACTGAATTCCAAGTCAATTGAAACCCGAATCCAGGAGTCAGCTATTTAGCGGTGATGTCAAGGCAAATTCAGAAGGTCTATATAACCAGGTGTGCTATGGCAACATAGCCAAGATGGCAACCGCCACACCACTCCAAGCCTAACCCGAATAAGTCCAGCAAACTCCGAATGATCTTTAGTTGCACCGCTGAACACCGTGAACTCTCCCGCAACATAACCCTACTTCGGGACGGCATCAGAGTGACAGCTTATCAGGAGTACTTATGTGCTTTCGTAAGTACCCAATGACGGCCTCTGCGAACATTGAAGAAACGTTCCGACAAGCAAAAGTGCTTATTCCTGACCAACATGCGTAAGGTTTTTGTTGGTGAAGCTCTGATTTTTTCTGAAAGATCTCCAAATGCTTGTGAGCCAAATGTTCACCTCTTGACAGCCACATCGTCGCCAATTTGTGCCAGTTCCGTCTTACGAAAATGGCAGTAGGCTATTTTGGTCCGCTTAAAGGACTTCAGGATGTGGCGTGCTCAAGCGGCACGACTGAATATTTGTTTGTCTGCTGACTCACACTAGTTACACAGAGGTTACTTAATCAATGTTTCTTTCTTTTCCATGATCATGATAATTGCTTTGGGCGGACTTAGCTTGCCAGAGGCCAATCACGGCGACAAAGGTTTCAAAATTGTCGCGCTAACTCAGAACAAAAATGAAGTTCAAAATCCTTAGACCAGCATGAGCTCATACATAACCTATCGGAACGAGGAACCTGTTGGTGCTTCAATCCTCCAGGTGCAACTTATTGGGACATAGCCTGGAAAAGAATTGTTCGAACTGGGAAACGACTCCTGTCTTCAGTAACAAAACAGTAGGTAGTGAACGAACAGTCACTCCTCAACTGCAAGCTCACAGCTGAGCCAACCGCGAACGAAAGAGCACCTGTGCCTGTCTATGGCAATCCAGACATCCCCGAAGTGCTTCATCCGAGTAATATGCCCTTGTTGGCGTCAGGTGTAGGTCTGATTAGAAACTGGGTAACATTGCTTGAACGTCACAAAAGGGACTGAGACAAGCATGACGTTTATCCTGTGAGTATCTGCTCCGGTTACAGACTATCCCCAGGTGGTCGAGGGGTTCGTTTAAAGCGCATGTGATTAATGTAGTTCCCCATCAAGAAAAGGCCTCCATTGACGGTTGACTTCATACAGTGATCGCTGAAGTACTTCCTGGTGATGGAGGCACATACGCCAGGTGACTGTAAGAACATCAAAGAGTGTTTCCTAGAGGGATTTGAGGTAACTTTGCGCCATATAACCGTCCCCACAGTGCCACTAACTGAGCACAAGTGAAACAGGTGAAGATCCACCCACCCAGCACTTCAATTGACGCTGTTCCTACTGCCACCTTGATAATAAAATCTATCGGGATTTTCGGGACCCATTGTTCATTTTATTGTCGTCCGCTGAATTATTACTGTGTTTTCTTTTGACTCTATCAAGGTCCGCTGGATTATTTTTGAGATTACTGTTTTTGAATTTAGTGCTTCCGAACATGTTGGAGGATCCACTCACGGGCAACTCTGTAGTTCGTCAGTATGGCATTCCAAGTTAAAAACACGTTATGAACGACCATTTTGAAGGAAGAGGATATTTATCGCACTTGTTTGAGTAACATTAATGCATATTTTGGGCTAGTTATGTAGAGTTTACTCGGCATTATAGCCCTACTGCGATGTAAAAATCGTTTGTCTGGAAATCGTTTACAATCATATTTTCGTTAAAAAGATGCTGCGGCAATTTTTGAATAGAAGCGGCCTGTTGACCTTCAGTGACGGTTCTGTGCCCTAAAATGCTTTCATTAGAATTTTCAGGGTGGAACCTTCGTCCAGAAAAATTCGTTACACGTTTTTCAGAAGCCACTCACATCAAATAATAGTTGAATCCTCCGACTTTCCTCAAATCATCTCTTCCCAACGTGACCTTGACTATTAGGTCACGGATCAACTTGTAAACAATAAATTGACGCAACTGCTCAGCCCTTACCGAATTTTGGGGAACCTGATGTTCACCTCTTTAGAAATATATGGGTCAAATGCTTTTTCATAAACAGGAGATTTTCTCTTTATTTCCCTTCTGTTGGTTGATTTACGTAATTGGCGTATTATACTATTATTAATTGCGTGTAATATGCATATCACCATGGTGTATCGCCATTATGTGCACTGATCGCGCTCATTTGAACATGTTTCTGATAGATACGTTGAGAAATGTGCCAATGTTATTAACAGCATTAACAGCGATAGACCAGCGATTCTCACTGCTGCTCAACTGCCACACAACCATGAAAAAAGCACTCTGAACAGAAAGAGAGAATAAAAAGAAGAGGTAGGATGGGGACTTAACTAAAAAACAGCTTCGTTTGTGTTCAGACTTCCCGAATCAAGACGCTTACACATAGCAAACAAACAACCAAGTTATAAGTGAAAGCAAAGCGTCATCAGAATGACGGCTTCCTTACAGCTTTCACTGCACCACGTCATTAGATGCACCCACATCAAGGACAGTTCGGCTAACCAACGATATTCTACCGTCCCTGTTCCTGGCCGTTAATTGGCCTTGACCTAAATGTTTTTGTTTTATCGCGTCAATCGACAGTTGTGCGAATAGCCACTTGTCGCCTTTTGTACTTTGCTTGAGTGGTGCGTGCATCATTTTTTGGAACTCGGCTCGTCCCTGTTGTTTTTGAACCTGTTGTCTGCTCGGAAGAACTCTGTTGGATATGAATGTCATATTATGTGCTTATAGTTCATCTTTAGCCTATTGAGCATCAAATTGTAACTCTCTCCCGGAAACGGTCTATCGATCGAAACTGTTGGGGTTGTCTAGTTATTAACTTTGATCATTTGTTCAATAGTACCGTGGCATTGTGAACCAATCTTGTTTTGACCATTTGGGATCGTTGATTTATTGCTACGCGTTGCTCAAGGTCTTCCTGAAAGATCGTACAATCTATCATGAGTCCACCGCTAATGGTTATAAATGTATTTAGAACTTAAGGGTCATTGAATAAAACCACTATCCATTCCACACTACAGAACGATCTGTATATTCTGTTTAACTGGTCTAAAACCGATAAGCGTGAATTAAACGACGATAATTGTAAAGTTGTGTACACTCGACACTTGTCATGTACTACTGTTTGCGCGACTTCCCTCTTCAGTCACTCCTCGTAGTGAAGGGCTTGGGGACGACTGTTTGGGACTCTCTGCCTGGCTTTGTCAATGTGAACGCAAATGTCAGAAAGGTTGGTAGCGCCCTGGCGCTACCCAATTGAACTTTCGGGAGGTTTGATCACCCTTGTATCAACCTTTGCTGCAATAAATTCACTCGGCTGCAGCGCAATTTACGATGTTATCTGGCCTCCCTTCTTTCAGGAGGACGAACTGCTCCTCAGCAATTTCCAGCAACATCATCTAGGTTTTTAGTAGGTTAAAAGCTGGACCCAATAACACACGTCTCACGAAACCGAATATTTATGCACTAGATCTCCGTCTTGTGGAAGGTGACCTGATCCTCACAACTTTGGTTATCAAAAGGCCCGACAATCCTCGCAAATCGGTGCTCTGTATGGCCAGAACGGGCAGGCAGATAGGGCATCTCCTTAAATTTGAGAAACAGCATAGCCAACTGGAGTGCAGACAGTTTTTTCTCCTGCTGCGCTCTGTAAGACACGGAATGTTCTTCAAGTGCATGCACTGTATGCTGACTCTGTTTTTAGTCTTGAAGCTCGTCTTGATCATCATTTTATGTCTTAGTTCCGAAACTGCAGACGTTTCCCATTGCAACTTTATTGCGCTTGTCTCTACGTTTTTATGCATCGCGACACAGAACTATCAACAGCTGCTGCTCTCTACTTCTATCACCAATCTATTAATCCATCAATTCTGCTTCAACTTCAAATACAGGACTTGATGAAGGCCTACGTTTTTTGGCGTCTGGACGCTTGACGGATGTGATCCCGCGACTGGCCTGACTGAGTTTTCTGTCGATGCGATCCGTTTACGTGATGATTCAGGAGTAAAGATAATGAAGAAAAAATGACAAATTCTGGTTGCACTGGTAACTAAAACTAAAACCGTACTTCGCATAAACATAAAGTAAGAAAGGTGTCTTTCCAACACATGTCTGGCTTTCTCTTGAACAAATCTACGCTTGAGGCCTCCACATTTTTTTGGGTAATTTATTTCACGAGGTGGCTATTTGGTTGGTGAAAAATTGGGGTCAAACAGCCAATCTTGATCGTGTTTTTTCGGCTGCGAATTCACGAATTTTTAAGACTGTCTTGTGACCTCACAAGGCTGGCGGACTCATGCCAGCGTGATGGGTAATTTTGTACAATTCGATGAAACCCCTCTTATCCTCCGTTTTCCGAGCGAGAATAAATTTGGCAACTTTACTCGGTCGTGGTAGTTTAGGTCCATGCGCATGGCGAGTGAACCTGCTTCTTCGGTGATGACAACGTCCTTTTTCAGATATGGTGATCAGGCCAGGGCACAATTTTCCAAATGGGGACGAGCCATGGCCGAGCACGGCGGAATAAAAACTGCTGGGCTTGGGCCACCGATCGCAAATTCTGGCCGATATAACGCTCTCCGTGCCTCTGTAGCAGCCGCGGCACATTGGTCAGACAGAGTAAACGTACCGGTGACTTGAATACCCAACTCTATCGTTTGCTGTTTCGGTGCTAATTCGGTTGTCTGTCCATGTACGTCCCTTAGATATCTGGGGATCGGCCGGAGATTGATGGAGAGGATAAGGCTTTCCGAGTGTCCAGCCGTAAGTCCAAATTTAATGCCCATCGGCAGATTTTTTAGATTTTCTCCTAGAGAATGTCCAGGTTCCACGCACTTCCACCAACTTCTATATCATCTGTATGTGGATAACATGGGCGGACCAGGTTGTCCGTCAAATCATTTATGTGTTCCGGGAAGGCCGGAGGGATCAGGATTGGACTTCGTGGTACGCTACATAACGGAGGGCCTACGTTCGACAATACTTCTCTCATTCGCATTCTACGCGATCTACCAGCCAGAAGCATCTGGATTGTAGGGGATATTCAAGCTTCTCGTATTTTCCAACCCAATAGCATGTGTTTAACAGAACCGAAGGCCTTCTGGAAACATATACAACACGCCTTGACCACTTTTTGTTTATCCAGCTCCTTCGTGTCAATGTTAAAAAGAGTCGGTGGATTGGCAAGACAAGACTAACCCCTGAAAGATCATGCTGAGAAGCTTTGAAAAATTTCTGCCAAGCGAGGTGTCTGTGGGTTCCATTTTGTTATATGCGTCCAGAAACTGTGCTGACGATACTAGTCAGGTTTACTGGTCGGTACTTCCCGGAAACTGATCGATTACCACTTTTGAAGGCGGGAACTATGGTGGCATTTTTCCAGGCCCTGACGACTACGCCTTTTTTTAATCTGAGCTTAAACGTACGAGCGAAAGTCGACGCCAGCGATCTACACAAGGCTTTCAGTACGACCGAGTGGATGTCGTCTGGTTATGCAGTCTTTGTGCTGATTAACATGGATATCGCTCACTCACCTTCATGTGATGTGTAATGTAGCGACCATAAGTAATTGTTTCGATATTAGAACCCAGTTGTTCATTCTTGACAATTTTGGTTTATTTACCGTCGATTTGTACTATTCGTTTCAGGGCTAAAAATGCAACTTACTCCGCGAATCACTAGACTGACATGTTTGCTTCGTACACTCTACTTTGCAAGGTTGTTACCAATACACGGGGGTCAACGCGCTGAGTCTTGGCATTCCTTGTCGTTCGGGTTTCAATAGTGGTAAATGACTGGGTAGTGTTGTGCGGACAGGTTCCAACAGTAACGACCCTATTTGTTCACTGCTGATGTTGTCAGGGCTGCTATTTTCGGGATGATACTAACTTTCGCTTCTGCATCGGGTAAGAAGTTCACTCAAGAAGTCGAATTTTCATAGAGAAAGAGCGATTGGTTTTCTGACTGGCCCGTGGCGGTTGTTACTGCAACATGCCGGTCCAGTAGCTTATACGTTTGCTACCGTGACGGCTACCTGGTGGTCGGCATTGTCTAGTGTTCACACTGCATATCAACTTGTACCGACAAAGACCGCTGATCTCGAGTCTGAACGGTGGTCGGGCGTGCCGGAGATATTTCGAATGGTGACCTGTAACGCTGAATACTGGCACAAAGATCTGCCGGTTTGCATCTCAACTGAGCTATCTGGGCGTTTGATCTCAGAGGGTTGTGCTTACGACGTTCAAGTGCCTTGCGCAAGGTTGCTATTTCGGCGTCCTTCGTGGCCAGTAAACTAGGCGCAGGACTGTTGGAGGGTAACTTCCTGCCTAACAAGTAGCAAAGGCGCGGTGCATTGAAAACGTACGTACATTACCTTGGCTGAAGCCGCTATGTCACTCAACCGGCCTGAGGATAACACGGATAACAGTCCTCACCTATACGCGGGAAGCCGCTGCATCCACAGCTACTGCACAAGAGACTCCGGTAACTGAGATTTAACCGCCGCATGCCGCATGTCTCGAGAAAGAGCTGATGGCTTCTTGTCGCCCAACTGCAATCGGTGGAACAGTTGTTCGAGATGCATTTTCTCGGACGGCTGCTTCTTTAGGAATTGTTTGCTGAACCGACTAATAACGATCAGCTGCTGAGCCTTATACGGCATCACTAACAAAGTTCAGCATATCTCGGTGAAGGCGTGGTATAAATTGACAGAACTTGTCCGAATCATTCGTTATACGCCGGTTGCTATCTCTGTTCCCAACACGGCGGACCACAGATTTGGATCAAGATCCACAGAAGCAGGAACTGCTAACACGATCATTGACACGGAATACGAAACTTTCGACTTACTCGCCTTAATATTCATATCGATTAAGCGAATTCAAACGGGTTATATAAGCTAAAAAAACATACTTATACTCTATGCGCGCTCAAAGTGTAATATGACGGCAGAGAATAAAGGTACCGCTGAACGTGCGCCATAATACGCGACTTGAACAGGCTCACCAGTTTGTGAGAGCAAGCGAACCGAAGAAGACCTGTTGAGAATAACGTAATGAGTGTACAAGGAGTACACGTTTGACGTGAGAGCGAGCGAATAATAAAACAACACAGTAACACGGCGTGAGGCGTGAGTCATACGCTCAAGTTGCACGGGGCAATTGTGGGCCTCCGTGTTCGTTCAAACAAACGTTTAGGCACATACAAAACTTTGAAACAAAAAGAGCGCAAGTGGCAATCGGAGCTCTAACGTAATTAGCAACTAACAAATAGGGTCGCTACGGACACAATGGTCGCACCCTTGAAGTTGAGAAGATACTCAGATACACCATTATTCCGGCGATAAAATCTTCGAACTTGTGTCATGAAAGCGTTCCCTCTGCCACTGTCAGTCGACGTGATCTCCCCGTTGTGGAACACTTAGTCCCAATTTCCTTTCTTGAGGAGAATCTGGACTCCATTTACTGTCTACCGATTTCTACAGGAACAGAATATAGTGACAAAAAGAGCAATCCGATCAGCATCCGAGTTGCAGTGGGTTGTCCACAGACATGAATATTCATCAGGTTTCAGATTTGAAAATGATTGTTTTAATGCACCTATGTGACAGTCACTCAAGTACCTTTAAACTGCGGATTTTGTGATTTTTTTGCAGTCACCTTTGTTGTGTTTTGTAATGGACCGGGTTCCTCAGACATACGAGACCACGTATGAAACGCGAACCGTAGAGCCGGAATCAAGTGCCATTGTGAATGTTGCGTTTGTGAAAAGTCTCGGCGGTATCTTGAAGTTGTGTGAGGTGAGTGCGTATATACGTATTTATGTCTACAAATCTCCTGCTGTAGGTGATTTTGTTAATTTAAGTATGTTGTACTGTAATGTGGTTACTGACACACGTGATACAAATTCCGAATTTTAAATTTTTATAAATTTATGGCGAAATGGTTGATTTTCTGTTTAAATTGTTTACGTGCACAAGCGTTGGCTATAGCTACATGGTCGTAATCTGTGAGCGCAGTAAGTTGCACGAAGCGAACGCGGCCGCTTATATCGCTACATGCTTAAAATGACGTATATCGACTAAGACGGTCTAATGAGTTCTTCATATCGGCCAACTTCTACGCTGTATCCCGCTAAATCCATGTATAATTATGTCCTATAAGAATGCACTTTTTCAAAACCGACAGAAGCGTTTTCAATCATCCTGCACACATTCTGCGTTACTAAACGGTCTCTTGAAGCTTGTTTTAGAGACGATGAGCAGTAAGTTATTTTAACCGTCCCGATCAATACAGGTGTAAACGTATGATGCTTTTTGCAACTTATTGCGCTCACAGACTACAACCGTGTAGCTGTAGCCAACGCCCGATGGTGGCCATTTACGAGGAGGACAAAAGCGTGGTGTTTTATCATTATTAGCAACCCCTGAAGCTGCTTGTTTGCTGAAGTTGTAGGTCTTGTTCTGATTATCAAAAGCTGTTTCTCTGGTACTCGTTGCTTTTTCTAGATGTGCGACTAACTGAAAAATTGCACCAGTTTAAGGCGCCTATTTTTAATTAATAAATGGATTGCTTTTGTTGGTTTCGTGTTGTCAGGGTTGCATGAAACGAAACAGTGTCTCTGATCATGTTTGAGTAGTTTCAACCTTTCCTTTGAACTCCGTTGTACTGTTGGAGGATGTTACACAGTGTGAAAGCGTGTTCCAACCGCTGATGACTCGACGTGCAGAGTACTTATTCCTAATCGATGTAGCGACTCTCGTCTTCCTCATCTTAGGACTCTGACCTCAGAGGAAGGATTTTGTATGCAGGTTGAACAGAGATTCCGCATCAACTCCGGTTATTCCTTCAAGAATGTTGAAGGCTTCTATCGGGTCCTCTCTAACTCTCCTTTGCGCAAGAAAAAAAGGTCGAGCTTTCTTACTCTGTGTTCATACGAGTTACCCCACAGTTCCTCCATCAAACCCGTAAAACACTTCTCAAATTTCCCAAGTACCTTCGCGTCTTTTGTCGTATGTGAACACCATGCCTGCACACAGTATTGCAGATGTGGCTTCACATACGCTTTATAAAACGGTAACAGCACCTCCGTTCTCCCCGACTCGAAAGTGTTCCTCAACGTATACAGTGCTCTATTTGCTTTTCAGACCGCCTCTAGACACTGCTGATAAACTTTGAGGTTCCTCGCTATGAACACTCTAAAGTCGTTGACTGTCTCTCCTCTCCTCCCTCTCCTCATCCTTCTTACCAGGACCCTGAATTTTCCCCAGCAAACATTTGACCACATTTGTCTACATTCAAGGGTAGCTGCCATTTCTCTGACCATCTCTGAGCAGTATTTAGGTCCTCCAGCATGCGCGTGCTATCAGGATCCCCTACAAGCTTTACAGCAACAACGAAGATGTGGCAGGGATATTTCAGGTTTTTGATGAGATCATTGGTGATTGTTAACAACATTAGTGATCCAGCCACTGATCCCTCAGATGCCCCACTAACCACCGCACCTTCAGTGGACCTTTTATCTGCTATCTCTAATTGGAAGGTGCGATTCCTCTATAAGTCATATCCATCTTAGCAACCTTGAAGGAAGATCGATGGTCTCTAGTTTGGGGATTAACAATCGATGGATGCCTACGAGGAACCTGTAGACGTGCTGGCATAACTAGCCCTGAGAGCTCAGGGTCAATTCGGCAGATTAATGTTGGTTGACTAATGATCAGATCCTCTCATATTCTTCAATAAAACGGTGAATACATGTCTTTGTTCATTATCACGATAGGTCCTCTGCCTTACATCCACCCTGCCTTTGGGCATACCTAATTCATAGCCATTAGCTTTCCAAGTGGCCTTTCAGAAGTTTGTTTGTGCTAGACTTACTGTTACAATTTCTACAGTTTTTTTTTTTCCGCATTTTTGGTGAGGTATACGTTGTTTTCTTATTTGGCTTATTTGTTTATCATTTTTAATGTCGAGACAATCGGTGAGTAGGTTGTTTAGGGTTATTTAATGCTGTCAGCGAGCTGCTTTTGCGAACCACCAGTATTCAGTTCAAATCATCACTGCTATGAGCCTGATCAAAAGATACTGTGTTTCGAGCCGCCTCTTACCACAATATTGACGTGGTATGACCTAGAAGGAGAATTTAATTGAGTGCCAAATGGAAGAACTAGAAACAATATAAATTCAGATACTCCATTGCATGCGACACATCCTTCTCTCGAATAGCGATTTTGGTGATTACAATGACTCATCTCTCGTGATCACTCCTTTGTTTGACCACCACACGGTTTTACCCATTGTTGATCTTCTCAGTATATAATTTCCGGTCGCGTATTCCGGGCTTTCTGGGATACACGCTGGGAAGCGACAGCGTTGGTCACACGGTCTACTTACTGTGTGCTAGTTGGCGGAGACAACGTGGAGCAGGCACAGAAAGTCTGTTTATTTCTTCGCCGCGAACAGGCCATGTGTTCGAACCACAAAATATAGAACTCACACAAGCCAGATCTACCCTTCCTTCCGTTAACAACCGGACGTCTTATCAGCACCACAGATGATACAGGTTGACAGAGGTTACACGTGTCTGCTCTCCTCGCTGATATCTCACCAGCCATATTACAAATTGACTAGGTAGTGGTACCCAGTTATGTGAAGCTGTTCGTAGTCTCAAGCTGATTGCATACAGCAAGGAACGTAGGAGTTGGGATGCCTCTTTCTCGAGGCAGCATAGTTCAAAGGTGCAAAGTACATTCTGTACAAGCCTGCCCAGTCAGTCACTGTGTTTAGCATGGCCTGCATGCATTCAAGCAAGGCTGTCCTCCGTATGCTCCGTGTTGGTCAACCTTGTGACGGAGAGAAACTACACAGCTTATTTTATTCATTAAACACATTTTCCAGAGTGTCTTCCATGAAACGATTGAACAGAAGAGGAAAGATCGCAGGTCACACTTTTGGGTCGGAGACCCTGGATGAAGTCGTTTTGGTCAGTCCCCTTCCGTAGCTTGAACGACCTGGAGGTAGATGAAGTTGTTTTTCAAACAACACCCAATATAGTGGAAGGTAAATCCTGACTGCAGTTCACGCGTTTTCTGTTCAATCATTCTAGCTGCCTTCTAGACGGTGTTGAGGCCAAGCGCAGTATTACGTATTCGGTAAGATCGCGGCGAAACAGCGCTGGTAGCTTATGTGCGGCTTTGCTGAGCCATTTTAGGGCAACGTGAAAATTTATATGCAGTCATGCTGAACATTTATGCCAGTGCTTTGTTATCATATCGACACGTTGCAAGTCGAATAGGGGTTCTGACAGTCCATTTGAGTGATCGCGATTTCTTTCAACTTAACAGGCGATATCTGTCGTCTTTATTCAACAGGACAATTAAGATCTGGCTATCTAGTGGTTACATCCGGACGTTGATGGTATAGGTAAACAATGCTGGATGCGGCAATTACCCATTGGCATGCGGAATACGTCGCGCGAACGACACTGCTTACGTTTCCCTTAGTCAAACAATTGTCTTTATAATACGTTTGTCGGCGAAACACGCACGGACAAACTGCCACGTTGCCCATGCGATTATCCCCACTCAGTGGAGACTAGCTGACAGGGAATGATTGTTCAGCACGGTAGATCTGATCACGTCTTCACCATGATGGACTACTTTTTTGAATCATAACACGGGCTTTGCCCGTCTTCTCTTTCGATGATGTTCGGGCGCCTTCTTCGGCAACACAGATGAAGATCGGTGGGGACAGTAGAACTTTGTCTGTTCTGGTTGACATTTGCTCGGTAACCTAAGAGACTGACAATATAGCGGGTAGCTAAAACGGCCTGCAATCGCAATCAAAACGGCTTGCAGCAAACGAAGTGGGAATGAAAGCGTCATAATTTTGAACTTGCTATTGATATTGGATGGCGTACTTTATGGGTCGGTCTTATCGTTCAACCTATCTTCCTAGCATATTTTCAAGAATATCACTCATTACAGCGGTAAACAGAGAGTGAGTTGGAGCAGTGTTCGCGAATTCCACTTGAATTAATAAGTGTGTGTGATGGTTATCCGTAGGCTTTCTCTGTACTTTTGAACTGAGTAGGGTTGCTAGGTTGCTGTACTTCTCTAGCACTTCTCTCCCAAGTGGAAAGCTGCAGGGTGTATCACCAGCAACCATATTGAAGGCGTTCTTCATGTCTTAAAGATTAGTCATTGTTTGAAACCGTCAATTAAGGAAGATCGTTTCAGGTTAGAAAAAGATGATATTGTGCAGGTGATCAGATTGGGATTTTGCCTGTCCTTCTTGGGTTCGTCTTTTTTTGGATTTAATAAGCCGATGAAATATCAAGCCCATGCGTAGGTTGGACGCAAAAGAGACATATCCGACAGCCTCTCTTCAAAAACGAGACTGTTGATAGGCACCAATCGCGTTATCTCCAGTCTCCTAATCCGTCCGAATAGTTGTTTCCGATATCATCATCTCCGCTCAATCTTTGATAGGGTTATGTACAAGATCCGCTTTTGGGGACTTGTTATGTCATCAGTTGAAACTCCCGAACCACTTTTACTTTCGACGGAAATCGTTTAGAACACATTAACGGACCCTTCGGGTGCCATCGTTCTTACTGTCTTATTCAGGTCAATTGAATCCACCGATCTGCGTAACCATTAATAAATAGAGATTGTCCTGCTATTCCCTAACATGATTGTTAGTTCTGTCTCCTTGTGTCGTTCGACCAAGTGGTGTTTAAGTTTATTGGTCTTTAGGAATAATGCGCTTAATTTTTCGGCGGTCATCGTGCTCATAACCAGAGGAACTCAAGTTACGGTGTAAACTCATGTCTGTTGCGGCCACACGGCTACTGAATATTTCTTCGGCACATGCTTTCGTAGTCTGCGATCTTCTCAGTGTTCTTTCAGTTGTCTTCCCTGGCTACTAATAAGTCATGAGATTTGGTTTGCGTTCAGCGTTATCCATATTTGATGGTAACTTTAGCATTCAGCTGAACTTTCTGGCCGTTCTGTTTCGAAAAACAGTACTAGGCTCCTGTTGTTAGAGTTTGTCTGTAGTGACAATGGTACTAAATACTGACGAATTCAAATAGGTGCGAAACCCTAGTTTAATCCTTCTTTTTAAGTGACTTTCCTAAAAGCCTATATGAATGTATAAGCTGCAATCAAACCTGAGTGATGTTCAAGCTAAATCTCTTTGATTTTCTTGTGCAATTTGCCTGTCATTACCCCTTTATAAGCGAGAGCACTTACGAGAGCAAGAGTTTTGGACACGTTAGTAAAACAAACATCAACGACATCACGCCCTGAGTTCAGATGATTCCTCTGTGACGTACGACGGTCTTTAGAAGTATCATCCTTTAGTACTGGGGTTTATGTGGTCAATGTTTGTTTATGATTGAGTTGCACGCAACGGTCTCCGCATGATACAATACTTATTCTTCTACGTGACAGTCTCTCCCCGTTGTCAATACGTTGTGTTTGAACACCAAGTGTTACTCGTAGCTGCTTCTCTGTTACGAGACGACCGAATCCGCCATTCAAATCGTTTGCCAGTACAGTGTTATATAAGCATTTCGTCTGCTGTAAAAGGTTTATGAGAGCATCTCGAAACTAATCTTTAATGGCATTTGAGCTACTTTGCTTTCGAGAATTCACCGATATTCTGAACACCTAGTGCGTTGACAAACCTCAGCTAACGCTCTAAGTGTGACAACACACAAGCTGTCATTCATTGGGATCAAGTCGGCTGAGCACTGTTCTGTTATGGAACTCAGTTTGTTCGTTACTCCAGTTTGACCTCAGTATAAAACTTCGGCGTCATCAGATATTCTTAGGGGGTTGTTTAAAGACGACTTTGACTAATCACTATTAGAATCTTAGATTCTTATTTCAGCGACACAGCTCCAGGCTTGTGAGAACATATTTTGGCGCAATTTGTTAGCCTACTTTGTGTAACGAAGGGGCTTTTAAAACGCAGCGGTTTATTTGTTATCTTATATCTAGTATACAATTGCAGATAAAAACTCCTGAAAGTACGAAAAAAAGCAGGGGAATTAGTAAGTAAAATATAATGGTAACTTAAAAGCGGCTGAGTGCCACCGCCAGAAGTACACCTTATGATTCTTTTGTACTGGCCAAGTTACGGAAGGAAATCGACATAACAAATCACATCCGGGGTCTTTAACTCAAAGGTCTAGTCGGTGAGACAGCAAGACATGGTGTTTTTTCGCAGGTTCGTTAGAAGTGAATGACTCAAGTGTACAACCCACTTGTTATCGAGGGGCAAGTCTAGCAAAAGGGTACAATAATTAAGGCGATGATACCAGATTCACATTCCTACCACTTTCGGTGGACGCAATCAAAGCTACAACATGCTTGTACGCATTACCAACGAATAACCGACCGGCTTGAATGATACGCTGACGATTGCGTCTAACCGTTTAGTAGCCGGAGTTTATCTTGTTTTAGGTTGTCTTTTCTAATCTTTTTCTTTCCCTTTAAAAGGACAACTGTCCCGCGATTATCCAAACGGTTTGCTTATGCTCACAGAACCGTGCTTCACTATTTGAACACTTTTAAAGCCTGTAGTGACTCGTAAACCCATGAATGAAACTGCTTTTTGCTTGGGCGTTTCCCGTTGGTCTGTCTGGTATAGCTGCGTTTGGTAGGAACGAAACCCCAGCTAGTACAGTCTTTCGGGTCAGTACAATACGGTAATCTGACTATCGCACCAATCTAGCAGAATAGGTCAGGATCCCCTCTATATTGACTGCCGTTATTCTTCACCAGATTGATCTTGACAAGAGTATAACGATCGGATCGGATAGACTCTATCGACCCTTGGGCATACTGATCTCATTCCACAGGCTTCGTTGACTTGGTTACATCTTATGAATGTCAACTCACTGCCTGCCACACTGTCTTTTGTGAGTGGTGAGTTCGATTTGAAGCGGCAACCGGGTAGCCAGCTCATGAGTTGGGCTCGGGGTATAATGGCGTTCATACTTAAACTTGCCTTAGTAAGATGCTGCCGGTCTCCTGGCTGGGGTCCGAAGGATAATGAACACCCTTGGTTGAGGACGCTAACTGATATAGCAAAAAATAGACATCAATGGAGCTGGTGTTGCGAGTCGCTGTGTGTATCGTTGTGATTTCTTTTTTCATCCCTCTACGTTTCCCCTTCTTTAGCTTACCCTACCTTTTTTCTTTTCATGTTGTGGTCGTTGAATATACCATAGAAAGGTATTAATATCATTGTATACTTTCTCAGCGAAGGAATCCCGGTTGAACCGTATAGTTGTTATTAGCACCCGTTACGGTAGATTTCCACTTTCCCTGCTGGTGTCATGTCTGTCTTATCTGGATGACATTTCGAGGTGTGGAGGATCTTGAAGTAAAACTTCGTCACAGAGGCTAACTTGCTGATATTACGAGCGTCGCTGTCCTGATTCATTTTTCGACACTTAAGTGGTAAACTCAGCGAGTATATGTTTTGCTTATTTGCTTACGATAGCCGTTGATTGTACACGATTGTTCATATGCAATGTAATCACCGTTTGAGCTTTATTCCTACCAGTTGACGGATTTTCAAGGCTAGTGGCACAAAACCCCATTATACGGTGTTATTTTCTGTACTGTTTACATTATAAAGGTTAGTTTATAGTGTATGGGTTTTGGTCTGAATGGGCAACCCTACGGGTAAGAAATGGTATGCCATCGTGGCTTGCCTCTGTTCACTTTCCGGGCTGGAAACCTGGGAATTTTTGATGTGCTTAGTCAGAGGTACTGTTTCTGATTCTTGGGAGTAGTGGTGGTGTTGGCAGTTCGGGTGATCGTTTGGCACTTAGTTTGCAAACTTTTAATTACCAATTGAGGTGAAATCATCAGTGCGTAAGTGTTTGAGTGTGGAGGTTGATCTGCACTGCTGATGTCATCTCATTTGGTGACGTAAGGTTTGAAACCTAATTGTCAAGCTCGGCGAACGACCGCATACTTAAAGGCTGTTCCCTTTGACAGTCGTTATCATTAGTGGTAGGCACCATGGACCATGTGGTCCCATTATTTTGGTGCATATCTCGGCTTTTAAACTTTTGACTTTCAACATAATTAGTCCGGTTAGTTTGTGAACACACAGACTTGCGTGTAGACCGCGGATTTGTTACTGTTGTCGACGTTTAAATTCGAGCGTGCAAAACAACGCAACAACAACATTGTCATATGTTGCTGTGCTTGATTTCATTTTTTGGTGGGTGGCGTGCACTGAGCCGTCGATATTTTTGTGTGACCTTTTCGTTCCACCTGATCGGACAAGGTAGAATTGTGTTTGATCGACTACCTGAGAACAATATCAAACATTGAAACTGCCCCGTCAGTCTTGGGCTTCCTGGCTAAGCACCGGATGCTAGTTGACTGCGAATTCTGCGCTTCTTCCTGCTACCTTGAGGGTTAGGTTTCTTTTGGACTAAAAGCTTGAGATGAGGTCCATCAAACCAACTCTGTTGTTCGGCTTGGGCAACCGAGAAGTATCATGTCCCCACAGTTATGAACTTACGAACGTGTATTACTGTTGTGCTTTGTTTTATGGGCTTATTGTGACTCTAACAAAGTGTCAGGTGCCGGATTTATGCCTGTGTCACAATCTACCACACCATTTTAATTTCGTTCGTTAAACACTTATTCACTTGGCAGCCTCCAATCTTGTTTCTGGACATATACGAGAGATTTACCTCCTCTGCTGTTCGCGATGACGATCGTAGCCAGAATGCTAGTGTGCCAAAGTGATATCTTTCCTGACAGATCAACCCTTTGCTTGACCCCGGGCGCCGTTCAAACTTGCTACCTTCAGTATTCGGGAACCCGTATAGCTAGTTTAATAGACAACTCTTGCACTTACATTGAAGACCCTCGCTGCCTTGTGTAAACACGACTTCAGGATTCTAGCACAGCTAAACAACTTAAATTTCTGGCCACTGTCTGCCGTGTGTCTACGTGGCGTGCCTGTGTTGAGATACTGTGGTTTAAGCTACCGGTTCAGGTAATTTTTCAGTTGCCCTAAGCGCATACAGAAAAGGCGCTGATTGACTGGATATCCGTCGCTAACCGTATTTGCGACGTTGGACTCGAAACTATGGCTTGAACATTTTGAGGCGTCCATCACAAACGCTGTCTATTTGCTGCTATGACACATACACTCAATGACTGTAGTCCACATGCAATCAGATTGTTACCACTAGTTCACCAACCTTGCTCACACCGCGCTGTGCACGGCTGGAGACTTGGACGCTCAGGTGGGCAGGATGTTTGCTGATGAGCCTCATGTTGATGGTCAGCACGCTTACGGTACTGGTCAAACAGGCTACAGTAAACTTTTCCAGCTTAATGTTTATAATGGACTGTTTTTGGTGAGCATCAACGTTTAGCGTTCTAGACGTCAACGACCACCTGGCAACCGCCTTCAGGTCAACCATAGACCGATTGACCGTATAGCTGTTAGCTGTCGATGATGTGGCTGTTTCCAATACCGCAAATCAATTTGGAACGCTCGTTTGGATTCTCACCTTGCAGTGGTATGTGTCAAATTTGCTGTGCGCTTTGGTGGGAGGCCGTTTCGTCGTTACTCACAGGTGGACCCAATTAAGCAGCGACACAGACGCTCTGCACCTTCCGGAACGCACTTGCCTCTAGCCCAGTACTCCATCCACTGGGCGTCGTTGGAGCAGTGGACACTCACACAGCATTTGCTACATACGTATAGTACTGCCCTGTGCTGTACCACTGTGTGTTCGGCTGCCAACCGTCTGGCTTGAATGAAACCGCTTGAACTTCTTGACGCTCGCTGGAACATTCCATCTAGCAGCGAGTATAATTCAGTTCACAAGGTTAGTCGCTTAGAACTCTGGAAGTAACTAACAGAGGATCGTGATGTCTAGTGGACACAACGAGCCATTGAGATATAACAAGCCGATGCTACCGGCAGCTTTCGAAAGCTTTCCCATCTCCTCCGAGCAATTGGTAGCAGGATGCTGAGTGTGAACGAGGGAATTTTCAGATACGATAATGAACCCATCCGTGACTTGCAACGGGGGTTACGACGTTTGGCTGGGCATTTTCGGCAGAAGTTCAGCCGACCATCCCTGCCATTGGCTGCACCTTTGGGCTTTCTATGCTCATTGGTTTGTTGACGTTCTTCCGCCCTCGGAAACAGAAGTTTCTCTTGAGACTAAGTTACTAAAACCTCACTAAGCATTCGGCTCAAACGAACTCCCTCTTGCTTCTTTTATAAATGGGAGCCCAGCCTTAGTCAAATAATCGATGGCTTTGTTTCGGAATCCGTGGTTCAGTGAGTGGTTCCAGCTGACGGACTCGGCTAACATCTTTTCCATTTTCAAAGGGCTCATGCACGTCGTGCAAAAATCACAGAGGATTAATAAAAACAGCAAACAGGATATTCTTGATGAGTAAGCTGGACTTCACTCTAGCTGACTGTATTGATTGCGTCTTCACAGTCCATCCGATGTTTCGGCTTCGCTGTTCGTATAGGAGACCGACAATTTTCGTAGTAGGTGTCAGAGAGGTTTCTGGTTCAGTTGACAGGTCTTTACTCTGGGATTGTTTATCGAACAAAGGTGTGCCGAAGAGGTATGTTGACATACTGAAAACAGTTTATTACTAGACCTCTGGTCGGGCTAAGGTAGCATATCACTGACATTCATCATCTCAAGCAAGCTGCGTCAAGATTGTCCAGCCTTTTTCCTATTCAGATTTGTAGTAAACGAAATCCTAAAATGTGCTCTAACACATCGAAAGTGATGGAGATCCTCTCATGCAATTTGTTTCGAGGCCGACAGTATGCAGACGCATTACTCTAATTTGTGAGAATTCTCGAGAAGCCTGGAACATTTTGGACTGTTTTGGGTTTTCCGTTTCTATAGTTCAATAGGGCTTTTGCATCTTACGAACGGTTGTCACACCGTACCTTATTTGCTAGTGGTGGGTCAAGCTGGAAGCGGCAGCCGGATGACCGGCGTATGATTTGGGTTCGGGATATGAAGGCACTCCTTCTGAAACTTGCTTCCATGAAACATTCCCGGCAATTTGGATGGGGTCCAGTGGACAATAAGCACCCTGAGGACTGTTTGATATTACGAAGAATGAAAGTCAGTGACGTCTGTGTGGTGAACCTCTGTATTCGTCGCTGCAGCTTCTTTGTTCTCCCACCTCTGTCTCCTTTTTTTTACCTTAAAAATCCCCGTATGTTGCGGCACGCCTGCCACTTTATGTAGTCTTTTACCGTGTTATATATATATATATATATAACATAATCGAGGCCAGAATTTAGGTTGTTTTTCACAGAAATATAACAAGTTTTGGGTTTTGCCTCATGTATGGGGGCCTTCAACTCTTCCCTTTACTTGTTGTTCTTTTCCCACTTGGTATAAAATTTATTTCACACTATCGATTAGGTATCACCTCAACTAACGTCTTCAATAATGTGAATATCGTGTTGATGTTATAAAAATAGGTGTGCACATTTCGTGCAATTTTTTTAAAATGTTAATTCAAGTTCGCGTATGACTCCAAGTGTACAGTTTTTCAGTGGCAAACTCTTGATGAGCATCTTTCTTTTTGTTATGTATATATGCCCACTCCGTGCATACCGTTCAGTTCGCTAGCATTCCCGCCTAGCATGTTGCTTGTAGATGAGTGTTTTCGCTTCCTTTCCCTTTTCTGTCAGATAATTATCAGTTGCATTGTGCTAATCTGTGTGGCCAGTGCTTACACGTGGTCTTACCATTCATCTGGAGGTTGGGTCAATTTTGTAGCCGCCTTCACGCTCATTCTTGCCGGTCTATTCTACATCTTCTATTTGTTCCATCTGATCAGGCGATTACGCGGACCATGGGTGATAATCGTAAGTTAACTTACTTCTCTTATTGGTCTTGTTTTTCAGTCTACTTTCTGTCTATTATGCAACGTATTTTTTGTATGTTCGAACGTAAACATTAGTCGAACCGCTTAATGACCGTTGTACTCTGCCCGATAAGAAACATCTTTCTTATCCTGGAAGAAGACATTCGAGCCTTATGAAATCGTGAATGCGCTACAGTTTATAGGACGGCACTGGTTTGTCGAAACCGTCAAGGTGGACACACGCTCTCAATTAGCACTGGAGTATCATTACACAATAATCATGCAACATTGAGCGTGCACATATTTAGGCAAACACTAGTATATTTCACATGTCACTGGGACCAAGACCCAAAAATCAAATTAAGCTACCACTATCCAGTATGTGCTTCGGTGCAAAGGTTTGGTTACACGCGAACCAAGGCTACCCAGGGTACCTAAACCTGGATAAGAGGCATCTAATGATTATTTAAACCGAGGGAGACTCCACTAGAAGAACGACACTGTAGTCACTGTTTTACCTGGACTGTGACTCAAGTTAAGAAGGGCAAAATGAGGTAGGATGTATTTTGGAAAGAGCCATTTAGTTAGTGACTGTTTTAAGAGGCCTTACTCAACTGGCTTGGTGTGTGTTGCTTTTCATTTTTCACTGTAATTGCTTCATTTAACCACATAACTCCAAGTTGTCGGGTCCCACAATGAAATAACTGATCGTCTGTGTACCTGCATTTACAAGAAGACACGCCTGACAAGAATCACCCATACATCTCCGCGATCCTTTGGTTGGTGCCGGTTTGGTGTGGATCAGGTTTCAAGAGTGCTACTGAACAAGTAAATCATCACGCAGGCTTGGAACAAATTTTGATTAGGCAGATTGACACGTGGAAATGTCTCACTAAGGCAGGTCAGCGTGGTATGTCGGGTTGGGGCTGGCGAAACTGCCTACAGTTTTTTTGAGCCTGGGTCTATTTCAAACCTTCAAAAGTGTCTCGTCTATAGTTCTGAGAAGTTTATTTCCTCACTCGAGACGCCTAATGCCAACTGAATACTTTATAGAGATGTTTCTTATAAAAGGAATACTGTACGAGTATCAGGTTCAAACCCCGTATACCTTTTGCACGTCCACGTGTTCTACTTTTGTTTACGGTTTAATTATTAACCTTTTTGAAGGGCGTATACAATTGTAGTTTTGAGCATAAACACAAGTGGTGTGGTTGTGAGCTGTGTCATCACTTTCTGTCACTATTATTTTCATCATCTTGGGATTTGGGCCGTACCTGTGAGTTTCATGGCTTGGGCTACGGTTGATTCTGATAGTAGTCCGCGAAATAGTCGACTAGTAGATATGTACAAATATAGAGGGAACAAAAACTGTGCAAAAAGCAATAGGGGTTTATGGTGAAGAAATGTCAACAATTTACGTACGCAAGCTGGTCATTGATCACGGCGCACTGCCAGGCCAGGGAGCGTTTTCAACCAGCGGTGTGAATAATCGCGATTACAACAACCGGTTAGATGACTGTTCCAAGTCACGCTGGTCGATGTTTGCTCTGTTTTGAGGTTTAGCTAAGGATTTTGTCAAACGAATCAAAGATCACGGATCAATTTCAAGGGAGTCGGTTATTAATATTCTAAATAGCCCAGAATTGATTATGGCTTTTGTGTTCTCTTGGACTTTTCGGCCGGACCTTCCCAATAGAATCATCATTTTGCCAGGTCATATATCTGACGATAGCACCACCTAGTGATGTTCGGTGACGTGTATTAATATCAATAATCATCCTTTATTCGGAAAAACTTTACTTACCCAGTTTAGGTGTCTCAAGCACATGTTATGCATAATTGCTCTGTGCTTAACACACTGCGCCTTGTGTGCATCCGTTGAGTGCAGCTGGGGGAAAGCAACACGATGAGTATCACATGACTTAGTTGAGGAACATGCATAGCAGCATCAGATCTGTCTTCTGTTGGTTCTTTTTGACTTTCCAGTTGGGACCCACAGTTACTAATTGCTGCTGACTAGGTACACCGAAAGATTTGTCCACAAGCCGAAATCGGTTATGGATATTACACTGTATACTACCTCGGTCCCCATTAATTACAACGATACACTCCTTTTTCATAAGAAAACAATAGCAGCGATCAAATGATCGAAATTATACACAATATATTTCACATGCGACAACAGGCATGTGATTGGATACAGCACACTCTTTGAAGATACAAAGCGCGTCTCTACTGGTCAACCCTATCCTCTAAACAGGGTGGCATGATTGAAATATTCTTTGCGAATGAACTAATTAGCTCGATTTTCTCCGCATATACCATATGGATCACCCGGGAGAATTCACGCGGTTACATCCTACGTCTATCTAGTTTTCAGCTACTGGTCACCTTGTGACCTGGTTAGATCGCTATCTATAGCATATTAATTCGTTCAACTTCAACATAACAATTCGTTTATTTTTTAGAAATAAAGTCTGGTCCAGTCTTTCTACTTCGGTGAGTTTGACGCATTCGACTTTCAAGTTGGTTGCCCACATTCCCGGCTTGTTCTAATTTTGACTACTTATGGGTCTGTTTCATACATTTTTTCATACTTCTTCGCCAACAGGAATTCTCTTTCCTGGTCATCTCCACGTTTATTTGGTTTATCGCATTTATCGTATCCGCGGCAATGCATGTATTTGGATCTGGTGCGATCGCTGCAGCGGTAAGTTCTCTCATGTATTGATTTTTTTCACTTGCATCCTAGTAATCGTGAACGCACTCGTCTAAAACTGAGTTACGTTGCAGTTTTTAAGAAACAACATTTGGCTGTGTCATATTGTTAATGTTCAATCAGTTTTCGCCTTAAGAGTAGCTCTTCGAATTTGTTTAAGCAGGTTTCATAGCTGTCTGATACCAGAACAGGTTCTAATTTCTGAATAATTTATTGTTCACATTCAGCATTTGATTACAAACTTTATGCCTACAATCAAGACTCCATTGGGGTCTCATCTGCCGATTTGCCATCGAGTTTTGCGAGTCATCTTATTCTAGTGAGCGCGCTCCTTCAGCGTACTCCGATGCTAGAGATGTTAGGAGCAGCGGGCCGACTGTTCGATTTTGTTGGTTAACAAACAACGATTTTCATCATTATGACTTCAAGATTTTTGTTCAAATGGACAAAAGACTAAGAAGGTGGTGTCAGTTAGAATGAGACTTTGCGCAACTCAGTGAATTGTATACCCAAAGTCTTTAATATCTTTCTTCGGAGTTCACATCACCAAAACACGTCAGGTTGTTTGGGAGTTGCCAACTGACATGATTACCGTTTGCGCCTTGGGCTATTTTATCTCTGTTTGTGTTAAGTTTGGTTTGTCGTTTCCTTCTTTCTCTTCGAATACTATTTTCTAAGGAATCAATACGTTCATGTTATCTGCTGTCACGAATTTTTTGTGCTAATATTGGTATTAACCGCATTATTTTACTCGTCTGTTTTCTTCAGTATTTCGCGGAATATCAATTCTATTAAGCTGTTGTTCTTTTGTTGAGCTTGTAATTAGGTGACCTCGGCTTTTCTTCTGTAAAATATAGGCAAATTTCCACCGTAACTCTGTTAATCAATTTTTCTCTTTTCGTCTATACCACAGCTGAGGGTT
Source organism: Paragonimus skrjabini miyazakii (assembly GCA_014338405.1). Lineage (NCBI taxonomy): Eukaryota > Metazoa > Platyhelminthes > Trematoda > Plagiorchiida > Troglotrematidae > Paragonimus > Paragonimus skrjabini miyazakii. The sequence goes on along the minus strand of JTDE01020906.1, from coordinate 15,601 downwards.
GATTGCCTTTCGAAATATTCGTTTGGCGTGCTACTTTATTAACTGATGTTCTATCTGGTCTATTTTTGGGAAGGTGATGAAAGTGTCTGAAGGTCATTTGACCCTATATAGAAGAACAACAGTACTAGTAGGTGTCTAAAGGACTTGATCAGACTCTTTTTCTATCACCAGTACTGTTTGACTATCCTTCCCTTTTAATTTGACCTCGAATGGCGTCCTAACGATAGCATTAAGAGGTGAATTAGTAGATGGTGCTAATCTCCTTCCAGGCGACACACTTCGTAAATTGAATTATGTCAGTGTCGCCCTAATTTGCCACAAGCCACAGTCCACTGAATACGTTTTGGTTGGATTGGAATTATCAGCTCGTCGGTGTAATGGAAGAGTAATATGACTGTCTGCAGAGCGATACCTTCCTAGCTGATTCCTGGCGCTAGGTTGACCGACGTGGATTATATGTGAATGACATTGTCTTACTTAGTCTCTCTGCCAAAGACGTGCAGACCATGTTGAATAAGGTGAGTGATCGGGCTGGTTTATGTGAAATGCGATCTACACCTTCAAATTGCACTCCCACTTCTACCTTCTTTATTGCAATCCACTGGAAACTGTGGATACCTTCACATACTTTGGTGGCACCATCTGGTCAACCTGGAATACTGCTCATGAGATAGACGAGGATAGGAAACACACGAGTTGTCTCTGCTAGCGTATGTCATCTGTGATGTCGAAAAGATTCGGTTTTCACTAAAAGGAAGGATGTATAATGCTTGTGTATGTTCCATTTTACCCTGCGGTTCGGAAACGTAGCCTGTTCGCAAGGAAGATTTCAACAGGCTTACTGTGTTTGACCATCGTTGTCTGCGCCAATCAGCCCACACTAAGTGGACTGATCGCGTGAGCATTGTGGCTGTTCACCTGCGCTTATTCCGAAACGTTCGGGATGCGCGATTAGTTGGTCAACTAATAACGTTGCACAGCTTGCGATGGTTAGTTCACGTACTCTGCATACCTTCTGAGCGTTTTCCGTACCGAGCATGAAGTACTGGGTTCACGAACAGTTGTGTAGAACTGCCTGGTGGTCAACCAGCATCATCATCATCATCATCATCATCATCATAGACAGCAATACATCAGTGGTTCACACAGATGCTTAACTGCCACACAATCATGAAGAAGAAGAAACAAACCCTGTTTAGGAAGACAGAAGATAAAAGAGGAAGGGGAGGGGACCTAACCACTAAAAAAAGAGCTACGTCTACATTCAAACATACAACATCAAGGCGCCTACACCTTGCAAACAAACAACCGAGCTGTAAGTGAAAGTAAGGCGTCATCAGCAAAGTGTCATGAACTATGAATTACCCGATTGTATTACTTAGTAGAATGGATAAGCGTCGCCTGCCTACTTAGGGTCCTCGTAATGGTTCGAATCACTGATTAGAAACGCAATTCGAGATGGCGATGTGCCACAGTGAATGGTGTATCTGTATTCATACCTTTTCTAATTCTTCCGCTCATTCCTGTTTTATTATTGTCATTATTATTGTTATTCATATTGCTGCAACCCTCTCGGTAACATTTCTTCTTCTAGGATATTGCACGTTACTGTTGAGTTGAGTGGCGGTCGAGGCCACAGTACCTTCTGGTCAGGCTCATGGCTGTTATGATAATGATTGTGATGATGATATTCCTCGGTATGAGATGTTTCAGTACACCGGAATTTTGGAGCACCGGTGCCAGTATATCAGGAGCTAGTGCTTGCTCTCAATTTTGATAATGGCTTGTTAGAACTGAAGCAATTTCCTCCTCTATATAGCTGTAGAACTGTTGGTGAATGTACACGGGTTAACACTTCTGTTTCAGTGAACCGATTGGGATTGTGGACTTTGCTAACGGTGGTCACATAATGACATGAGCCATTTAGCAAAAGTACAGGCGTATTTTGAATCTGTGCGTTACGTCCTCCTAAACGGAAAGTCGCTGTTGGTTGTGTCTTTAACTGCTGGCGCAATGGAGGCGGCAATCTGAATGTCTACACGATCTCTCATAATCGAGTTCAGTGGTTCGGAGTGAGTAGAAAACGTTTTTGGACATTAAGAATAATCTTAATCGGGGCTACTTGCAAAAGAAGTTTCTTACCTCATGAATATAGTCGGCCCTACTTTTCTCTGTTTGTTTCGTGTTATATAGTCTTATATGTTATATATATATATGTTATATAGTCATATGTTTATTCCCTCAACTCCTGCCGCTTAATCTATTAAATACAATACCGACTCCTCGAGGTTGCTCAATATTCATAGAACAAGCTTCACAATATGAAGCCACTTGGTTGAACTGTCACCAAATGTTCTTTCATAAAAATATGTTATCGTCCAGCTAGTTTAAGACAAGAGACATCATTCTATTGTATAAACCGTCAACGAAACTGACTAAACTAAGTGAGCTGGCCGATTGCTACACGCAGCTTCCGTAGAAATTTGGTGTCGTAAGTTGCAGTTTGAGATCGTTTATTATCCTCGCCAACTATTTTCACCGAGGCAAATAAAGTAATGGGTTGAAAATATACAATGGTCAAGTGTTTGTCGCGTGCCAAAAGTGCATTCTGCTGTTCGACTCTGTCGTGTTCTAATCACGCGTTTGATGAGTTTGCACTTTTATTTTGTCGGACTGACATCTGTGTACACCGTTACGACGTAGTCCTAAGGTGCAGCCGCTTTGAATGGTTGATAGTCAGTCCAGTTTGAATAGAGCAGCTTCTCACATCCTTTCTATTAATCGGCGTTTGAGATGGTTGTTAACCGATGAACTGAACCGCATAGACCAACGTGAATTTCTATTTCCCTACGGACGTTCCAAGCACAGGACTTCATGCCCCATATTCTATGCTGTCTCTGCGTTATGAGGATACTGGCGGACAATGGGCTTTACAGAATTATGCTCAACACGGAAATCTCGTGAAGTATACAGTGAAGCAGACATGGGCCAAATACCCGACTAGTTATGCCAATTACTTACCGGGTTACACAAATGGTCGGCGCGTGTATGACCTTCGTTTTGTTAAAAACTGTCCTGAATATTCCATGTTCTACTTGAATCAGCTGTTGCTACTAACTACAAGTAGAGTTGAAGACAGAAAAGGAACCGCACTCATATTTCGCTTTACGTGAGAGTATCGTTTGTGACAACAGCATGCTGCTCTGTTGCATCGTGATGTTTTAGTCAGGTGATCCTACTAGTTTTATCGTGACCAGTAACTACCAGTTACTTTGTCCGGGTTGGACATTCAGAAAGCGGACCGAGCAATTGTACGGACGATTCGTTAAGAACACATTTGACGTAATTACAGGCTCGGATTTTTGTCTACAGACTTTAAACGTCTCGAGGATGAACGTGTGAGTTAGGACCGATGTTTTCAGTAACTAAGTCCGATCGCATCCCTTCTCTATCTTTTACATCCTAGAGGGGACTTGTTCTTCTCTCTGTTTAGTTGCATGGAACGGTTCCTGTTGCGTCATACTTGGGACGTAATTATATAAAAACGTTGTCTGCATATGTAGTTGTGACGTGGTTGAACTTGCTACCTGTATTGTTCGCTTTGCCCTGTTTCGTATAAATTTTTATGTATTTAGTCTGATGATGAATCACCAAAAAACGAGCTTGTTGACTACGACGTTTTTTCCGCTGACTACTTTGTGGATGTTTAAGCAGTTGAGCATCTGTATGAGCCACCAGTATGTTGCTATGGTGATGATGACAGTCAAGCACTCGTTCGACCTGTACTGCTACCCTGGCGAGGTGGTCGGGCTTGTGTACTGTTTTGATCCAGCGGGCTATGCTGACTAAGACTCCGGTCTTTCCATGTGCAACCTCGTCAGACAGGCCAAAGGGGAGCAGTCAGACGAAAAGCAGTTACACTCATAGGATTGTATGTCGCACTACTGACCGCGTAGGAGTGCTTTGGTAGTGAGGCACGATCCTATGGGCATACAGCAGAACTATTTTCATAGTTGCGGCACTGCTGTCTTCCGTATCAGGAAGAAGGGGGTTAGAAAAGGTACCCTTAAACAAAGAGCACTCCGGTCGCCCAACGGTTGACCGTGACCACCGGCGTATTATCCAATACGGTCGAAAAACATTTGTTACCTCTCAAAAGCCTGATGTAGCCTCGAGTACATCCACTGTGTGCAGCAGTGCTGAGAATCAGACGTCAGTGTCTTATTAACAGCGCCTTCGGGCTAGGCAAGCCCCTCATTGCCAAGTGAGTCAGACTCTTGAGTCATGGGCTCTAAGTGGGGTCCCCCAAGAAAACCCTATATCCTGTTGTCTCGCAGGTCAGACTTTTGAGTCAGAGACTCGGGGTGGGGTCCCTCAAGTCAACCCCCTTCTGCGGCATAAGCAACTGGAAAGTATCAGAAGTTATCGTTCTCTCGACAGTGACATTATTAACCGATCACGACTTTCTCCTACTGTCTTACCCCCCATTCCTTCTGCCTTCCATATGCCTTCGGGCGATAGTTGTTTTCTGAGGCCAAGACAACTGGTAACCATTGTTGCCTTCAATGTCCGTACTCTCCGACAAGTCGGTCAGCAAGCTGCTCTGGCTAGTACTCCCTCAAGTCTGGAGCTTGATGTGTGCTGTGTGTCGGAGACGCGAGTCTACGATTCTAGCATGGTTATCCATTTGAGCACACCTCTAGATAACTACCGAACCAAGCGCTTCTATCTCAGGGTTTCTGGTGACGCTGAAGCTGAATCTCGTGGTCAAGCTGGAGTGGGAATCGCACCGAGTTTCAGAGCGAAGCAATGCTTGCTCGATTGGATCCCAGTGAGCAGTCGTTTATGCGCTGTCAAACTCAATACATCGGTAAAAGTCTGTCGACGCAAATCAGAAAGGCGTTGTGTATTCATCATATCGGCGTACGCTCCGACGGACAGCTGTTCGGATGCTACCAAGGATGCGCTCTATGATGCCCTCGTTGACCTTCTGAGGCAAACTAAACACTCAGACATCATCATACTAGCGGGTGATTTTAATGCTCAGCTTGGTCGTCTTTCTCCGGATGAGAAGCGGCTAGGAGGTATGTTTGGTGTCCAGGCACAGCGCACTGACAACGGTGAAAGACTACCACAGCTGTGCGCATTCCACGGTCTGTATATTTCGAGCACCGCATTCCGACACAGGAAGAAGCACTGTGTTACTTGAAGACCTCTGTGTGCATCCCAACCGTGGACACAATTGGATCATGTGGCAGTCAGTTACAGGTGGCGCCACTCTGTTAAGGACTGTCGTGTCTTTTGGAGCAATCACCTGGACTCGGACCATGATGTTGTGCGTGTCCATTCTGTTTTATCATTTGCCCAGAGGACATACGCTCGTAAATGTGAAGTGTTTAACTGGCATTCGAGCGATGAGGATGTAAAGAACGCTTACCAAAAGGCGTTGGTGAAGAAGTTGGCCAGTTCGAGTCAGATGAAGGATCCTAACGAACACTGGGAACAAATCGCCAAAGCTATGAAGGTATGTTGTGAACAGGCATGTTCCGAAGGAGCTGTTCAGTTGCGACAGCACTGGGTTTCTGTCACGTCGATAAACCTTATGAACAAGCGTCGCTCGATCCCACCTGGTTCTGAATATGATGACGACTGTCGAGAACCTAAACGCAAGCTGACTAAAAGCTTGCGCAAAGATCGTGAGCACTACTTGGTAGAACAATCGAAAGCGATGGAAAGAGCCTTTTTATCTGGGAATAGCAGGAGGCTTTTTTCCTTGATCCGTGGTTGTACCGGGCATCGAGTCGGTGTAAGTGAGACCATGTGTGAAAAAGATGGTTCACTTATTACCAATCAATCGCACCGACTTGACAGGTGGGCTGAACATTTTGAAGAACAATTCAGCTGGCCTGAACCAGATCATTTGGACGAAGGGACCCGATTGGTCAGTTATTGCTTCCCAGACGGTCCTCCGTCGGCAGCAGAAGTGGTCCAGGTTGCTTACTGGCCTCACTTTACGTCGTCTCACTAAGCCCAGAGAAAGCCAGATACGCGATCCTGGTCGAGGGTGGGTTGATCATATTTTTACCTTGCAACGGATCTTGGAACAGCGGCACTGTTACAGACAGCCGACAGTCATGGTCTTTTTGGACCTAAAGGCTGCTTTCGATTCAGTTGCTCGTAACGTTCTCTGGAGCTGCCTGCTCCGCAAGGGAGTACCAGAGAAATGTGTGAATCTACTGAGATCACTGTATGCTCACTCTGCAAGCAGAGTGAGAGTTTATGGACAACTGTCTCGGGCGTTCATCACTTCTAGTGGTGTTCGTCAGGGGTGTCCGATTTCCCCCTTCCTGTTCAATTTTGTCATGGACGACATTCTCGAGGGTGCGCTTCAGGAGTCCTGTGGGCTTGGTGTTGAGCTTCTTCCTGGCGTTCGGTTGACCGGGCTGGAGTACGCGGACGACATTGTCTTACTTAGCCCCTCTGCCGAAGACTTGCAGACCATACTGGACAAGATGAGGGGCCGGGCTGGTTTGTTATGGAATGCGCTTTACACTTTCAAGACTGGGGCATTTCCGCTCCTACTTTCTTTAGTACAGGTAATCCGCTTGATACTGTGGACAGTTTCACATATTTGAGTAGTACTATCTTGTCAGCCTGTAATATTGCTAATGAGATATCAGCGAGGATTGCAAAGGCACGAGTTGCCTCTGCCAAACTGCGTCATCTATGGCGTGTTTGACCATCGTTGTCTCCGCCAGTTGGCCCATATTAAGTGGACTGATCGCTTGAGGAATGTGGCTGTTCGCCGACACGTATTCCGGAATGCTCGGGATGCGCGATCAATTGGTCAACTAATTTCGTTGCACAGCTTGCGATGGTTGGGTCACGTACTCCGTATGTCATCTGATCGTTTACCGTACCAGGCATTATATACTGAGGCCACCAACAGTTGGGTAAAACCGCGTGGTGGTCAAGCAACAACGTGTTCGCGAAATATGAAGACCTTGACTGCTCCGAGCCACAGTATCTTTTGGTCAGGCTGATGGCTGCTATGATGATGATGATCGATTGATTTTGTTTTCATGTTTGTTGAAAAGATCGTGTGTGTTGTATGAAATAACTTATGTTCCGTGAACGGAATTAGGTTCGAGAGATTATCTGATATTGTTAGTGAACAGTTGATGCAAATTATGGGACGGATTCAAAAAGCAGGTTTTGGACAAACTTATCAGATTGACTTAAAACAACGTAGCAGTTGAGTTGCTGTCAGCGCAGGTTTACAAGGCCGACAGCAGTGTCTCACAACTGATATTCATGGACTCCTATAGCATCATGGTCATTTCTGATTCAAAATGGTGACCTCCAAATGACTCAGCCGTTGTTATGTTCTTGTCATTTGTATCAATGATTTCAGCGAAAATGAGAGGTCCCCGTAATACTTCACAGCTGAGGAAGTTTGAGCACATCCACAGCTTATATCTAGGACTTTTACACTGTTAACAGTCAGGTCTGCTAGGATATTGCGGCCGATTATCCCCAGGCCACGTTTTAAAAGATGTTTTCAGTATGCTGCTTTTAAGATGTCGGCAATTGCATGATCGTGCGATGACAATCTTGTCCGTGCTGCATACACTTCACTCGGCATTATCTGTTTTGTCATCGAACCGTGCCGGCTGTCCTGTAGAGTTACTAGGTCATCCAACTTTTTATTGCAACCCTATCTCATCGGAAATCTATTAAGGCCGTTGATAAAACAAGTGATTGTGCCTTATTGAAAGAGGTAGTTTTTAATATTCCTTCAACCGGTTACAACGCAGTACTATTATCGGTAACTGCTTGCTGAAGTTTCCACCGTTGTACTATCGCCCACGGATTTTTGTCCCGTTGTCAGGAGACGCGCGATGGATGGGGCTTGTTCTGTCGAAGTTTATCGTCTGGGCCTAAAATTAACACTTATTTATGACTAATCATTCATTTCATCTACGATTTGCCGCGTTAGTTTGCTTACCACTGTAACACACGAAGTCAGCTGGGCGACTCATTAATGATGAGTCTGAGCCGCACGGGTCTCTATCTTATGTTTGGAGGACAATCTGGCATAACGTGTCCCTGCTTTATACAAAAGATCTGCCAAGTAGTTTTATTTTGTTGGTTGGCTTACGTTTGTTGTCCTTATTGATATGCCTTTAAGGTAGCACTTGTAAGCAGTTTGGGTAATCATAAATATCTGATTTACTGGCTTTTAGTGTACTGAGAAAAGCGGTAATGTTATCGAGGCTTGAGACGAAGGGGAGTTATCAATCATTTCAAGTGGCAAACGAAGAAGATTAGATATCCAACTTTTGATGAAGCATCAATAGTAACCCAGCAGACAGACGTATTATGGTAGAGAAATAGATCGAAAACGTAAGTGCTACGTTATTTAGTGGACTATCTGAACGTACCCATACGAATGGCCAAAATCCAAAGCTGGTGGTTCACGGATAACAAGAGAACTGAAGTGAGGTAACACTGAGAGAAATGGTCAAGACGGGTAAGAGGTAACTGGCAAAAATGCGCAGCAAATGCCAGTCATACGGACAGGTTGGGACAGAATTGTGCAGAATATCTAGCTGAAAATCCCGTTGAGTTATGGACTATAATTTGGGTTCCTGAACGTTGTTGCACAAGTGGCGACGGTGTGCATGCAAATTGGATCTGTTGATCGAACTTCTCACCGCCACGTTTACCCTCAAATAAACCATAGGTTGACATTGTCCATCTGGGTAGATACGTCAGCTGCGCAGTATGGATACACCCGAAGACCAACTGTAACCTAAGAGGAAAAGACCAGTGAGTGTGGGTCTCAAATCGGACTACTGTGTCTGTACCCCAACAACACCACAAGTTTACATCCATTTGTTACCCTGATCCCATGTCGTTCTATCAGTGTAGTAGGTAGGCGATAGTTGTTCCATTCATAGTTGGACAGTGTATCGTGCCACCACTGCTACTAATACTGGGTTGGCGTGTGTGTGCGTGTGTCTGTATGTATCCAGGTAGGTCTTTTGCGTTGTAACCTTGATTTTAGATGTTGGGAAGAGCATTAAACCGGGTGGATGTCCGCAACTTCACTGAGCAGCAGTTGCGCGTCCGTGAACGGAAGCACGTGGTACCCAAAGGACCCATCGGTGCCGTAGGTTGTGGTAACGTGGCTATACGCGGTTGCAATGTGTACGGCCGCTAATGCTCTTACGGTTTGGGGTTAATAGGTCAGCAACATACTCATAGTACACTGTCGGCTAACAGACGACGAGTACTTCAGGCTCAAGTTGGTTATATCAGTTATATCCATTTTTTCTTGTTCACATCAGCCAACGACCAACTTCGTTTGGCAGCTCACTCGAAACGTGAGTGTTTGTGGCCTTCTACCTTTCCTTTTCTCTAGCTTTGTTGGTGTACTGTATGTTGAATGTTTTGTCCGTTTTCTTCCGCTCCAACCTTGCATTTTGTTTTTCCTCCCATCCTGTTCAAAGTACATTAACGTGTACTCCTATACTGGAATATTTATTGCATTTTATTTTCAATATTTTCCTTCCCTATTTTGTTCTTACCATTGGAGTCTCTGTTTAGTGTCCGAGACATAAACGTTTCAGTTTCGAGCTAGCTTATCAATTGGCTAACTAGCATTGGCCGGCTGGATACAAATGCCTCGTTCACACACCTCCCGGTCTTATTCCTTCTGGTTTATATTGGATATGTGGTGTGTAAGTAAGACGACAAGTGGTACATCGCAAGCCACTCGTAGTGATGGTTAAGCGCAGGCATCCTTTGGCCTCGGTCACTGTGACAGGTTAATCCGAACTCGATGCCGCTCACTGTGTGTGGACCGACTGTTACTTTAATTTACTGTCTCCTTTTCAATAAGGATATTGATACCCACAGACCCAAGTGCACAAATGTACAAGGAAGTGATCATAGCTCTTTGCATTGTTTACCATGTTTGCTTCATGCGAATAGTAGCGGTTGTGTGGTATTGTTGCTCGTAGTTTCTGGAATTATTGACTTATGTGATTGTTCAACCACCCTTAAAACAGTTCCTGTTTTTAATTGCTAAAAAAACGATTTCGTAACAACCGGGAAGGGTTTTGTGTATTTATGTGAAGTCGACGTCGCAATCGTTGGTGTGTACTACACAGTGGTCTGATAGGTGTTCAAAAGAGGTTTGTACATTTGATCGTAAGTTTCGCAATCGGATGAATTCGTTAGGTTAGTCGAGAACTGAACACACTGCCTGTTGGGGTCAAGCGGCTAATCTAACGAATCTAACGTTGGATGTTAATTAAAAGGAACCTTTGGTTTCTGGATTCATGTCCAGCCATAGAATCAATCCTTAGTGTTAAGCTGTTCGTCCCTCAACTTTCCTCTGTACGTTGACCACCTGACTGCTTCATCCAGCCTATCCATGTGTGAAAATCGGAAGGCTTGGTAAGTGAGCAATAGGTCAACACCCAAACAAAAGGCATACTGAGCATACTCATTCACGTGTTGGTTTTTTCGGATCAAAACAGATTAGTGATGGTTAGGTTTCAGTGTGATTTATCGAGGCCTAAAATTGTGAATTAGACGATCTACTCTCTCCAGATTCTTAACAGTACAGTTCCAATTTGCAAGTTACACTGTATGGTATACACCATTCGATGATGTTACCTCGTATAAATCATCATCAGCTTCACATCGGTAGTTCACATCGTTCCTAAACTGCCATAAAAACAGAAGAGAAAGAGCAATCTTTACTTTAAAAATAAGAATCGGTAAGGGATGGAACCAGCTACCTGAAACGTGTATATCTAGGTTCAAACATTCGGCATCACAGTGCCTCCATATCGAAAGTAAACAGGCTGGATTATGGCCCTATCCCCCCGAACAACTAATTCTTTGCGACTTTCACTACCTCATTTCGTTATTCTGAATTACTCCACAGGTTATCCAACCAAACAACATCACGATTTGCTATCGTACTTTTGTTTCTACTCTTCGGACAAGCGGCTGATGAGGGACTCAGCCGTGGGACGATTACCACCGCCTACCGTTCTTAACTTACTGGTGACTGTTTCACTTCCCCCTGCCAATCCATCCATTGGTCACCTTGAACCTTATACCAATGAGTTTTGGATCTGGCTAAGAGCGTTCAGGTTTAACAACCGACGAGACATGACCGGACCTTCTAGGTTTATGCATTTGTCGGTTTTGTATAAGTAAACTTGGTGCCTCCGGCATTCACTTCACTCTTGACGCAAATTCGGGTGTTGATTATTCGTAACCGATTCGTTTTCTCTCTGGTTTTTCTATATCACTGCTGGTGTAATCGCGTTATGCAAAATATATACATGCCTGCACAGTTGCATATATTCACGATTTATTTCGACAGGTGTACAAAATATCCATTGTGACGATCACGTGCATTTTGCATCAGTGCGTGTTTTGACTACCGATTGTCTGTTGCACATCGAAGCTAATTCAAGTTTCTCTGTACACAACACTTAGTGCAACGGCTGCCTCGGACCTAGTTTTATAACCAATCAGTTTGCTTAGCCGATGGCGACGGCGCAATCTCGCGGATGATTCACTGATTTGTGTGGTGCATGCAATTAAGTGCATTACAGGAGTATTCTGTTATTTTTAAGCTGAATTTGCAGATTGCCTTCGTGAAGCAACTTTTTCATCAAGAGGCCATGTAGGAGGCGCGCTGTCCTTAAATAGGTGTTTCCCAGCCAATTGTCACCATGGGTGCTGTTTTTTGTTGAGATATTTTGGGTGGTCATAAGCTGCGTCCGATGGTTCATCGCGCTAGTACTACTACGTTTCTTCAAATGTTGCAAGTTTTCACAACCCCGCTTCCACTGTGAACGTTGGCAATGAACGCCCATACGATGACATTGTATATTTCTTCACATCCAGCCGCGCTTTTCTCATAAAAAACATCTGAAGTTACACGTAGTTCTAAACAATAAGCGTTCTTGAGTGAATTGAAGGAAGCTCACGTGGATGTTAACGTGCCTGCCTTGAAGTGACCTCCGAAGGACGTTTATCAGCATAGGCAAATTTATCGAGCTATGGTTTACATCACACTACAATGCTTTTGACTACGTTTTTTGCTCATTCTTCTTTATGCGGATTTTTACTGCATTTTTGTGCGCTTATTGCGGCGTTTATTGTATGCATTGAACCACGTCTGTTCTGTGGGTGTGTGTATGCATCCTTTGTGCGTACTTGTGAAAAACGAATCCTACAACACACTATTTGAGTACTCACATTCTCTCTTTCTAAAATTCTTGATACTTTGCATCATGTTTACAATCCTAAACGTATTGTGAATAGGCTTGGTAGTCAACTATGACGTGATATGCTCCCGTGCGGTTAAAAGCACTTTTGCCAGTTATCTGATTGGGAAAATGCTTTCTACTCTGCTTCGGCAATCTGAACGGACTAATATTAGAAGCAAAACTTGAATGTAGTGCTTCTTTTTTTGAAGGGAACTATTTGAATGCGAAGGGTGCAATCACTTGTGAGTGATATCCAATTCAAATTAACCAGAAACTCATCTACTGCTTACAAGTGTTCTGGAAGATTCGTGAAAGGAGATCTTATAGCATGGAGATTGCAACACGTCATTCTTACCATGGAAACTATCAATAGGGCAGCCACTTAAAACATTCCCCACTTATACCATTTTCACTTTTCCCGCTTAGTTTTTTATTCTTCTTATTGTTATTATCTCTCCTAACGTTTTCTTCTAGGTCATTCCGCAGCGGATCGAGCCACAGTACCTTCTGATCAGGCTCAAAGCTGTTGAGATGATGATGATGAATCTCTGTGTATATTATCAGGTGTATTGACCATTTCGTTTATAAATATTGCTGGTGGCAGGTTCTGAAAAGTAAGCTCTAGATGTACTAATGACATCGAACGGTTTAGATGCTATGCTTCCGTCAAATTCTGCTCAGGAACATGTGGATTCTCCGCCGCTTTTGTACTATGCTGATCATCTAGTAAAATGATAGATCTTTTGAGCTTCCGGTTTGTCTTAAGTTCACTCAAAATGGAAAACAATATACTTCGATTTCTTTTGTTCGTGCACGTCTGTGGCTATTACGAGCCGCTCGTGCTGCTCCAGACTGTGCCAGTCTACTTCCTCAAAGTTTGTATGTTTCTCCACCCAGTCCAGGTCCACCCACTCACAGTTGTACTCTGTTCTTGTCTGTTGAATCGTATTTAGCCCAATCGATAGAGATTTGATTAACGTCAAGTGTTTGTCCTCGCTCATGTTCGTACCCTTGTTACTGTTGCTATTGCTGATACAGCAGCAGCTATATCAAGCTGTTGCGATCAAACCAACGTTTTATAATGACGTACATATTAACGAGTTTCGTTTGATCGACTGATTTGTTCACTTTCAGTTTGCAAATCCACCAAGCTCGTTTGTTATGTGTGGCTTTGGATGACGAGACCTTAGTACCGAACAAAGATATACATGTTCCTCTTACCGTGTTGCTATGATGACTAAAAATGACTAGGTGTTCCAGGCTGTCTCATCGACTACACACCGTTAACGATTGATAGATCAATCTCGTATTTGTTGTTGGTTGTGTCATTGTACTCTACCGTTGGTTCTTAACTTATGGGTCGATGTGCACATGTAGGTATGTATGGATACATGCTATGCTTTCACATTTCGCGTTTTTTTTACATTAGCAAGCGCTCCTCTCAAGGGTCGAGTGTTGTTACAATGTTGACATTCTAGCGTTTAGCTAGTGTGCCTACAACTGTGTATTTCGAATGTGGT
>JTDE01020903.1:24762-100684 GCA_014338405.1 Paragonimus skrjabini miyazakii | reverse complement strand
ATGCGACAGCTGCGATCAATTGTGGGTGATGTTCAATCTATATGAAAATCAAAACCCCCTACTACTCATCAGTAATCAAATACCGCTCAACAAGTCAATGATTTCTGGGATATCAACTTGCACAGAAGTCCTAGTCGAGGGGTCATCGATTGGAGTTAACAGACAGTAACTGTGTCTCCTCTCGATGCGATCAGGCAACCTGATCATTACTCACAAGCGAAAGTGGTTGAGTGTTCACAGATGATAATTCAGTCGTGCCTAACGTGAGGTCAATGGCGCAGTGGTAAACACGGTTGCCTCATGAACAGAATGTCCGTGGTTCAAGTTCCGGCAGTGGCGATGATATGCACTACTGACGAGCTCTAATGAGAGCGAAACTCGAGTCTAGTGCTTCTTTTCGAAAGGAGCCGACTGGAAAGTCTATGGGAATGCAACAGCTGCGATCAGTTGTGGGTGATGTTCAATCTATAATTCTATTCTGTTGGTTTCGTGCGGTTAAACTAATGCATTTGATCATAACGGTTATTCCCGATGCCACCATATGCTTTTTCACTTACCTTTCTGACTCGGATTCCATTCGAGACTCGTTGAGATTTGCACGTTTCCACTTAATATGACAAACAGACCAAAATTTCTAGCAGCTTGTATCTCTAAATCCATTCTGCAAATGAAGTATGCATCACTGCTGTGCTATGATTTCCAATGGTTGACAAGAGTAGAGGTATCGGTGTAGCCACTTTGTGAAGTTTGCCCACTGATCTTTTTACTAAAACACAATGAAAATCAGGCAGATACGTGAGGTAGTAACAACTGCTGCGCCTACAATTAAATATTTCGGTTATTTATCCCAACCAAGGTTAGTGAACTCTTGAGGAACTGGCTAGCCCATTACAAGTATACAAAATCACGCTTCCGTTAGTTAGAGAGCATAGCATGCCTTCTAACAGTAAAATCAATCATGCAGTGGAAGTTGACGCAGCTGGAGCAATGCGTTTGTTGACAAAAATTTGTAATAAACACACAACTAGCTTCTTAACTGTTGGCACATATCAGAAGTGTATACTCCGTGAATGACGGCCACACGTTCCATCACAGAAACGGCAGCCACAGAAATTGAAATGTAACAGCTAACTTAGGGACTATTGTTATCGTGCTTCGGAAACACAGTTGAGTACTTTGAACAGTAAATATGGTCAGGAACACAAATCATGAATAAACCGTTGTTTTCTAACTTCAGTGTTTGTCGTTTATTTAACCGGATGAAAGGTCTAGGTTTGCCGTGTAAGCAAACATGGTGAGTGCAAAAACCAGATAGAGCTAATCATCAGCTTCCGATGAAGTTACATTAGCAAACATCTTGTTTTATTCACTCACACCATCCAGGACCTTAAGGCAGATTGAGATTGTGTATGGTTCTAGTAAGTATTCTTAACATCTATACTAATGGTTAAGCTCCAGTCAGTCAGTTGTGAAAACCTAAGTAAATCACGTGAGCTGTTCATTTCAAATTTCTACACTTACAGGTTCCACAGTAGAATGCACGGTCAATGTTTTTCAAGTGGGGAAAACAATGGTGAAACGTGTTGTGTTTATTCAGCCGAAATTTGACGGTAAACATACCACTTATATTAGCGAAGATATTTACATCATCTAGAATCCTGGGGCACAGTGAGTTTCTACACATTGCTCACAGTTGTCTCTGATCACGTAGGCCGTTCTATGACTTCCATTGAGCCCGAAAAGCTGACAGGAAAAAGTTACGAATGGATTACTACTGTCCATCAAACGTTTGAAGCTTGACAAAGTTTGCGTAGACCACGATCTTCTTGATATTTTTGACTGAACAGAATTCTATGAAGGAACTTGAATACACCTCTAACGCAGCTTTCCTGTTTAGATACATCAGTTATAGTTTATGCAGGTGGAGTTTCTGAGGCAATTTATGCAGGTTTGCGAGCTGTTTAGTTAGGCTTAAAATGTCGAAACTGAGGTCAATAAACCAAATGTCACTATAGACAGACACTGTCTTCGCATCGGCTAAATAACCCAACAGATAGGCGATTCCTTTGGTAGTTTCAACAAAAAGCAAACCGTCACACTTCGCCTACATAAACAGAGGTTGACCTGAAAGCCCAGTTTTAGGTATCCAAAAAAACTTGAACACAGTTGTGCCATAAGTTGTATCTACTCTCCTTTTTTGTTATTGACATTCTCGTATACAGCGTCGGTAAAAAATTATCTACGGACCGACGTGTGATTGTCCACTACGTTATTTGAAAAAACATACTGACTGCCCACTTTGGTAGTTTGATGTTGAATAGTAAGATGATGTGATGACAATGGCACAAAATTATTTTGTCAGTTGAATCTGACTACCCGATATACCTACCTGTGGACCTTTAAAAGATGGACTCAAAACACAAATGAAATGTTAGAATATATACCATTTTGTTGGTTAATCATGAGTTAGGCTCCATAAAGAGCACGATTACAAAAGGAATATTAATAACGCTTTCATTTATTTAAAAAAAAGCTTGTATCTTTTCCAAACTGTCAGTGCAGTTTTTCTTCACAAGTTCTTGTTAAAGTCATTTTTTACTAAACAGATCATCAAAATTTGAACAGAAAAGTCAGAAACAGTTTTTTGTGCAGTATATCTCTCGAGCACATTTCACCGCATCTCATCAGGTACATACTTCAGTCTGTGAGTTTATGTAACAAAGTTCAGTAGGCATTCTGTAGCTAAACAACAAAATCAACAACCACACAAACACTCACACACGTCCATACACATGTTACCAGGGCAATCTCGTACTGACGAACAATTCTTTCTGTAAGCAGAGGTGTGGCTTCCATTTGCTAATTGCTACCGCCTCCGCGGACCGGAGAAGGTTTCGATTTTTGTTGCGTAACGTATCCGAAACGCTTTCTCCAGGTTCAATTGGGGTCGACAAATCAACAGGTGACGAGCGATCGATGACGCTGGTGCCATGTGACTTGTCACATTCTGACTTGAGTCCGGTGTTGTGGTAACCATGACCGTTTTGCAAACCCAAACTGGAATGTGTTCGTTGACGCGATTACGTAACTGCCGCTCCGTCTTGCCTACGTAAGTGGCCCGGCACTCACACGAAAATTCACAGATGATGTGAGATTTGGCGTTGAGCGGTTTGCGGTGTTTTAAAAGGTGGTGTTGGGATTCGGGTGGTGGTGAAAAGCATGACCAGTTGGACTGCATAGAATGTGTGTCCCATAACCGTCGTGAGACGGGTTTTTAACAGAGTGGCAATGTCATCATCTTTGTATGGCAAACGGAGATAGACATTCGGTTTGGGGGCTGTCGAACACATTGCGGTGGCTGGCTTTTGGTTGTTGAATTTCTCAACAAATGCCAATGAATAGCCATTTTCTTTCAGTGTGATTCTCAACAGTGACATTTCTTTGGCCAATGTTTCTCTTGAACAGATTCTTCTTGCGCGATAGAACAAAGTTCTCACTAAACCTCGTTTGTACTGGATCGGCACAAAACTGTGAAAGTTCAGATTCTGTCCAGTGCAAGTGTGTTTCCGATAGACGGACCGCAGTAAACAACCGTCGTTCTGGCGCTACATGAGAATATCCAAAAACGCCAAGGTTTCATCCTGTTCGTGCTCAATGGTGAAGCTTATTTTGGGATTCAGCGTATTCCTTGAATCGAACATACTCGTTGCTAACTCCTTGGTGTCGGTGATTATCAACACATCATCAACATAACGCTGATAGAAATGAGCCTGACTGATAACAGCGTCTGCGTTCTGCTCCAGGTGGGCAACGAAAATGTCGGCTAGTAGCGGACCGAGTGGACTGCCCATAGCAACACCATCGATTTATGTATAGCCAGTTCCTTGGAAGTAGAACTTTACGTTCCCTGTGCATAGTAGGAGAAGGCGTTCTAGCTCAGACGTAGGCAATCCAATGTTCAATTGGTGTGAGTCAATATACTGGCTAATTATATTGACCGTCTCCATCAGAGGAACATTTGTAAACATTGAGGCGATGTCCAAACTGGCCATATGTTTGTTGTTGCAGTCCAAACCATCGAGTTAATCGATTAGTTCAAAACTATCTCTCACAGTTTTCCGAACCATCGATTGTCTTACGGACTGAAGAAGTTGAGCTAGCCACTGTGCCAACTTGTGTTGTGGTGAATTGGACATGGAAAGTATTGGCCTCAGTTGTACACCAGCCTTGTGAAGTTTGGACAAACCATACAGTTGAGGAGTATGTGATCCTCTAGGTGCAATTGACTTTGTCCTTGACTGATCAATTAAGTGTCCTTTCAGCAATGCTTGCATTTCTTTGTCAATTCGTCGTTCAATTTCAGCAGCATTGTCTGCTGAGTTATCCTGACGAAATTTGGTTGAGTCATTTAGTAGTGACTGCATCTGTGACATATAGTTAACCTTATCCATGACCACAACGCCGGAGCCTTTATCTGGTTGTAGCATTATCAGATTTTCATTGGTTCTTAGCTCATAAAGGACGTACGTATGTTTCGGAGTCAGGATTGTGTTTTGTTTGGAGGACGTAACTCTGTATTGGTGCTCGAGGTCGACTAGCCTGGCTTTAAACCAACTGCGAGCGTCTTCTGATACCGTACTGAGTATGTACCTGATGAGATGTACCGAAGTGTGCTCGAGAGATACATTGTACAAAAAACTGTTTCTGACTTCTCTGTTCAAATTTGTGACGGGAATAGGTTGTTTTGCAGGTCATCAAAATATTAGTTCGAGGTTGTTAATATGCCCTGTGAAGATAACGTGAAGCAATACACAAGAATAACGTGTGAACCAAGACTACAGTCGAAAAAGGGCATACGATCGTCAGAGGAAAACTCAATTACATCATGTAATACGGGAGACGCTTAGGACAGAATGTAAAGTAGCTCCGACAAACAAGATAAAACTGTCAGTAATCACAATCACCAAACCAAATCGCGTGATGAGTAGAATGTAAATCTCATTCAGTCAGACTAAACGGTCAATGTGGTTGATATCTGTTGCGAATGATATGATCACAAAGTTGTGCAAAATCCTACTACTAAGTTTTCGTAGATTCATAAACTTCAGCTGTTGTTTATATGGGAATTAAAGAATCTGGTATTCCTGGTTTGTGTTTCAAATAGTTATGAAGTTGTTTAATCCAAAGTGTGCTTTTACGAATGAAGTCGTTCCTGGAAATTTCTTTGGCGTCTTCAGTCCCTACCGTTGCGTGATAAGCTCACGATGACCACGATTGATATGTACTTCAAATGCTGTTCACTTTACTCCGGCCATTAATTACTCACCCCATAGTTGTTTGTTATAAAAAACTGTTCATGTTATTGTAAATTTGGTACTGATGAATCAATACAAATTGCCTGCATCTACCAGTTTTCTTGATTTAACTGCTCTGATCGAACAACGGATAGGCCAACGACTTCGCTGATCATCGTCCAGGAGTTCAATGGATGTTTTAGGTCCACTTTATACGCTTCAAACACGCTAATATATTACTGGTTGCGTCATCTATCACTCATTGTTTATGTAACTTTAAGGTGACTTTTGATAATGTTGGTTTGCCTCTTATCTACAATGTTGTGCACATGTATGTTAGAGTATACCAAAGGTCATTCCCTCACCTTCAATGTATACACGGTGAATGTTCTCTAAAAACGCTGCGTTTCCAGTTCATTTCTGCTGATCTGCTTGTAGCACCAATCGATAGTATGTTCTCCACGTGTGCTTCCAACGAGCAAAAGTATGAGAGTTTCACATAAATGAGCTATTCGAAAAGGATATACCATTTCCACTCGAATATGATGTTGATGGATTAGCACAACTGGTTTACGAGAGTCCGTCAGCACAGAAAGCAAAATGTTCACTCCCAAACGTGTGCAAACCAAGAAGAGAACTCAGAGTAAAAAACATAATAAAAACATACCCATTTTGCTGGAAAAAGAGACCATAAGGGTTATGAAGTTCACCGCCAACAATTGTGGTTAAGTTACCGAATTACTGGGACACCCTGAAGGCAGATAAATAGGTGTCACTAAAACACACGTATGGTTGACCTCCTTTCAGTCAGAAAGTAACAAACAGATGACCACATCCATTCATGTGCCGATTGTAAAACTTTCTTTATAGCGTCCACTAGTTTATACAATATTATAACCTTGACAAACAGTCAGAATGCAATAACTGTTGTCAGCAGTGTTTAAATTTGTGAAAACAGTTCGTTGTTTGATCCTCAGTAGGTATTTTTGGTCTTTTCAGGAAGGCTAATTTTACGTCTCAGATAGTTGCTAATATTAGTGACGTAATGGAAGTCAATAGCACAGTTTTGCTGTTAGTTAATTATGATCGATTCCATCAGGTTAAAATGACAACTTTATGGTTCGTTTTCGTGATCTCTAATTTAGTTGGTATTAAACTCATTGTCAGTTAATATGCAACAGTGGATGTTCTCAAACGCCAAAACTATACCACTCTGGCTCTACGAACAAGACTTGTGAGGTAACACCTGTATGACATTCTGTACAATAATCGCCTGCTAACTTCCGACCAAATGTATATATATATATATATATATATATATGTATAAGGGTGGATGACTCGAATTGTTACCTCGTCATGTGTCGGTGGTTTTTAAAAGGCATCCGTTTTTAATAGAATACGGTGCCTAATATTTTGCCATAGTCATATAGTATTATAACCAGCAACTTTTAGGCTTATCGACGACTAAAGGAAACTTAGTGATGAGTAATGAGATCTTAGTAAATATAAATTGAACATCACTCAGTTGCTCTCAGCTTTCACGCTGTCGTAGACTTTGGAAGCATTCTCCTTTTTGGCTGGTACAATTATATAAAATTAAGTGACGAGTTACAATGTTATTGATCAAAGATTACTGAAGGGGCAATGTAATTGGATAAAAGATTAACACTACTTCGCCGTGGTTAGGAACACAAACGAAGTTGGTTCTAGTTAGTCAGTGTTAATCAGGCTGGGACGGGGGGACGGGGACAAATTCTCCTTTTAGAAGTTAAATTAAACGATAGCAATATCGCTGGATAAGTCTGATGATTTACACGAATTTAACTTGAAAAGAAACTTCAATCTTTTGGACATTGCGTGGGTTTAATAGAACAGTCACTCTGTCACCTTTTGAGGTAATCAATAAACCAAGCAATACTCGCAAACAAATATGACTGAATGTTTGCATTTGATAATTCAGTCGTGTCCAGTACAAAGTCATTTGAGTAGTGGTCAACCCCGCTGCCTAATGAACGCGTAGTCGGAGCTCTAATCCTGGCCATGGCATGGATAGGGATTACTGCTCACCCTTAAAATGAACGAAATTCGAAGGCGGTTTACTGGAAAGTCCAGAGAAATACAAAAGCAGGGATCATTTGTTCACTGATGTTAAACATGCATATCAAACAAAATTATTATGTGGAGTAAACTGTTTATTTAGGTGTTTTTATAACATAAAAAGCCATGTAGGACTATTTCTCCTATATTCTCGTGAATTGGATGAGTGTTGCTTTTAGAAATATTGTCCAAACCATTAATGCGCACTACAAAACCAGGCTCACCGTTTTACGTCACTATTCTGAACCAGAGCGAGTGTAGCTTCACCCCACTGTTGAAGGTATTTTAATCATATGATAACTAGAAACACTGTACATTCATTTTCAGAAAGGCAACAATAGCGCCTTCAAAGCCAAGGTAATAGAATAACTGCTGTCAGGTGACGCAAAACGACTAGAAAAAAATACACAAAATCCAACTAGTAGCCAAAAACTAGGTGTATGCCAACAAAGTATTTTGTAATGTAAACTTCTACATGTAAGACATGTGTGCACGAATTCTGGGCTGCAGATAAATAGTGTAAAACTAAGTAACTAACGTGCTCATTGTCATCACATCCATTTCATTAATACTTATTGGCAATTTTGTATACTTTTTAACAACCTGTACAACTATCTTTGAACCGTCGCTTTTGCTTACTTTTAACGCTTTGAAACCATTCACCAAACTCTGTGAAATCTACACTTGCTCCCTTTCTTTTGACATCAGATAAAATGTTTAAATGTTTGCAAGTCAAACACACTAAAGTTGTTGTCAAACTGCGTTTTCGACAGTGGAGTTAAGTTTGTCATGTTTTAAAGCTTCTGTGATGTCTTTTTCTCACAATTTCGGATGTTGAGTAGTCGAGGAATTTGACGTCATCCGTACAGACGCACGGCACCGTGTAATGAACACTCATTCATTTCACCCACGACTTAATCGGTTCATCTCTGTGCATTTTTGTAATAGGTGTGGTCTGCCAGTCGGGTCATTCATGCTGTATGTTACTAGCTTTAGGACGGCAAATATGTGTAAGCATGACCTGTAGTGTTTGTCCAATAGGCTTGTTAAAGTGATTAATCTGCCCATGTTTTACAGAACTAAAATTGTGGCGGTGATTTCAACTACGCGAGTGAACAGGCCATTAAAGGGGAGTCGAAGATTGTCTCTCATTAAATATGTGGGGTACCCATTATGTTTCATACATTTGTTGCAATCAATCTCTCTGTTATTCGTTAACTTAACATCCCACATCTGAATGGGACTAAAAATATTTAAAAGTGCTCCAACTTACGTTTCCATTAGAGATTATTTGTATGATTTGGTCTCATTAGAAGAGTAGTGTTATTCAATGCCGGTGCGACCCTGTCGATCTGAAGAAAATGGATGCCTAGTTACTTCGCACTGTTCAAAACATAGATACTCCTTGGTTCAAATTGGCGTAATGTTCCACATAAACGTTGTAAATTGTATTCTCGTGTATTATTCCAAATGGTTCAATCTGCTCATACATTCACCATACCTTCCGCGTTTCAAAAAATACTCAGGAATGAACTATTGTGAATGGAATAGTTAAGGTCATCATATAGATCTAATTAAGTCCGAGTGACTGAATTGCACCTAGGTAGAACTGTGCAAATTGGTTGTTTTGTTAACAAACAAATGTTGTACATAAAAGAATAAAAACAATCAGAATGTTGTATGATTTTATTAGATAGTTGTATCCGCTGGCGCCATTTTTGCTAATGAAAGGATGAACTAATCGAATCCTGTCCTTGAGACAAAAAGTCAAATTACACTGAACAATTGATATCAAGTTGCGCAATTCATAGTAGTCACTTTGAGTTCCCTTGGTCGACTTATGTGTTAGAATTGTTAACAAAAATGTTTTTTGATCGTTCGTGGGAAGAAAACGGCGGAATACGGTGTCGTACCTTGCACAAAATGTTGACGTGAAAGTGTCTACCATAGGATAGCAGCTGGTGGCCACACTACTGATTACCACAAACAGATGAGTATTCTGTCCATTGAGCACATCAGACTGAACTGCTCTGGTGGAATAAAAAGCGAACGAGACAGGGAACAAAAGAAGACTGTTTTCCCCACCTCTCGTTTGTGAACGATTATGATAGTCAACGTGGTTTGCACACTTGTTGAATACCAGTTCGCTGATCACAACACTGCTGCTTTTGCGGGTGGGGACAGATAAACCCACAAATGTTTAACCTTGAAACGGTACTCATTTGGACGCTACTAATAATAAGCTTGTGTAATGAATACAACACCTGAAATTTGAGGTTGTTGATAGTTTGCTTTAATTTAGAAGAATTAAGTGGCACTTTGATCGGCTTTGTGCCAGTTGGTAGACGAGTGTAACCGACTGGGCCGATCTGTCACGTTCGAAAAGCGATATGTGCCAAACAGCCAATTGCCTATGATACGCGCTTGACTGTGTTAGTGGAGGACAAAACATATCAGTAGTAGGTATCTCTGACAACTTTGGACTACTTTTCCTCTGACTGAATGACTTAGTGCCGATTCAAAGCAATGAAATTCTGCTCCACATAGCAACTGTGACCTTTAGAATAGCCTTGCGGGTGAGAACGGATTCAGCTCTTGGGTGTGTTGTTTTGGAGGTGATGGATAGTAAAATGTGCTCTCACATCAACGGCCAGACAATTTTAGCCAAATAAGGGACAAAATTTCAAAAAGAACTGCATAGCCACTGTTGTGTCAGATGCCTTTAACAGAGGTCAACTGTTATCGGAAGCAGAGAATAAACATCAGACAGATAAGAAGTATCCAGTATCCACAGTCTACGTTTAGACAATCAGTCAATTATTCGGAGATGCTTGAGTGGATTAATTGTTTAAGTAATTTAAAGATGGCGGAATGGTCAATGAATGAGCTTCGGCTATTGAACTTTTTCAGATAAATGGTACGTCCTTAGATCTGTTGGGCCAGAATGAAACAGTGAGAGACCATCAAAACCAGGAGATGAGGTGGGTTTGAGTAATGCTGTGAGTTCCATTAGTTTTCAAAATTTTGCTCGCTACAGATGATGTAGAAGAGGAAATTGAAAGGCAGTTGAATTTTTGTGAGCAACACAACAGCTGTTCAGCATTATGTTTGGTCGTAAAACTACAAGTTCCCTGACTGTCATTTCGTTTGTTCATTGGCATTTTTTTGAACCATAGCAACCCTGTAGGTTTTACGTCGTTTTGTAAACGTGACTGAAGAAACACACGTCGTAAAGACGTTACAAACTTACTGTGATTTGTGGCTAAACGTTGTCATTAAGACTGCGGTCTGTATTGATTTGGTTGCAACGATTCCCTAAACTTAATATTGTAGAAGTTCGGGCCCAGACTAATTTAAATTTGAAGGCCCGTTTCGATCAAGGGTTAATCAATCATTTTACGATGATCATTATAATCGATCCCTTGGTGACAATTGCGTCATTGGTACAAAATATTACACATTTGCTAATTTTAAAAGAGGCGAGTCCCAAATGCCCTCAAAATTTTATTTGTTAGATCGAACTGAAGAACTTAAACATTGTGGGAGTCAATATAGGGACTTCTTGCTAATAAGTTCAAACTTCATCATAACTGACGCACTCCGTCATCAGTCCATTTGGAGTGGAATAACCTTGATATGTTTTAGTAACTAATATAGTCCTCCTGCCATATACAACCAACAACAAGCGGAACAACTCTATGATATCCGTTTAAATAATGGAGCAAATAACAGTCATCAGTTGAACGCCCTTTCAACGCAGTTTGTGTAAACTACCTCTGTGAATTTCAAGGGCCCGACGAACCTCCCGTTCAATGAAGATTGTGACTTAAAAACTTACATCCGTCTGGTTATCGAAAAGCAACTAGAAAAGAAGCAGTCCGTACTTCAGAAACAACTCAGTCCAGTGAAGCAAGTCACCGAATTCCCAGTCAACCCAGAACAGTACGTTCATAATTCTTCCTCACTGTATCTGGATAAAAAGTTTGTTGAAGTGTTGTCACTGGGTCCTGGGTTTTGTTGCCAAAAGGGAGAACCAGGCAGTTGGATATGGAAGTACAGCTCGAAAACCTGTGTTTCTCAGCCGTCTGACCTTGAGCCGTCATCTCTGCTAGATGTTGAACGACTGAAGTCTACGTTTGCTAACTCATGTTATCAATACCAGTGGAGTAATCCAATCTTGAAACATCTCTTAACGCAAGAATGTACCTTGACAGCCAACAATCTGAGGAAAAATGAAACCATTATTTTCTCCAAGTCGAATAAAGGTGCTGGAATAGTTCTGCTCAATAAGATAGATTACTTGGATAAAATGTAGACCATTCTAGATGACTAAACCAAATTGGAGAAGTTGAGGAATGAGAAGGACAAAATAAACCCAAATATAGAAGGCGTTGCCGAAAGTACTGCATTCTATGAAACAAAACGGGACAATTGATTCTTCAACTTCCGAAATTACTCGATCCATTGAAACCACAATTCCCAGGTTTTACGGATTGTCGAAAGTTCACAAAACGGGTATACCTCATCGACCTATTTTAAACATGTGCAACTCACTATACCACTCGCTGCTTAAATGGCTACCGTATGTCCTTGAACCCGTGAGGCAGAAGTTGTCAAAACATAATCTACGAGACTTCTTTGAAGTCATTGATACAATCAGCGAGCCAAACTTAACCGGACAACAAATGTTTCTTTGAACGTATCATCCTTGTTTACAAATGTTCCACTGAAAGAGACGATAGACTATTTGTGTGATTATATTGTGATTAACAATCTAAATGTCCATATACCTCCACCAGAACTAAAACAGCTATTGTACTTATCTACTCATAACATACCCGTTAAATTCACTAGAGAATTATAATGACAAACAGATGGTGTGGCAATGGGATCTCCATTGGGACGGTTGTTTGCAGACACCTTTATGGCGAAGCTTGAGAATGACCAGTTAGAAGAAGCCATTCGTGGATTCAGTGTTCATAAGCGATATATTGATGATATCATACGTATAGTTAGCAAAAATGCTAACTCAACGGATATGTTAGCCATTTTCAACTTGACCCACATGAACGTGATATTTACATTAGAAGCTGAACGTAACGATCAACTAGCCTTCCTGAAAGTGCTCATTCGGCGACGTACTGATGGATCGGTCCAACGTAAAATCTGCAAGAAAGACACCTGAGATGGGCAGTATATCCGTTTCGGCAGGTGAGTCCCTCTAAAGCAGAAAAGGGATCTCAATCTGCTTGACTAATAGAGCAAGGAGAATATGTAAACGGGACACAGCCTTCAATGAACTGTCGTTCCTATGCAGGCTGTGCTTACAAAATGGCTATTCAGAGCGTTTTGTAGACAAGACTGCGCAACCTCGTGAGAAACAGGATAAGATGACCCGAGCGAAAAAGAAAGCAGTACTGATCTCATTACCATTCACAGGAGATACGCTGGCCGAAACAATCACTAGGAGACATAACACTGTTATCAAAAGAACAGATAACGTCTGTTTCAACTCTACTACAGGCTTGTGTTTACGGTTAAGGGATTAGGTGCCCATTTCTGTGGATTTATTTTGTGTATACTCATCCACTTATTCCAGTGGAACTGGTAACGTGGATCCTACGACCAAACGCTTATCTGAACGTATCCATGAACATCATACAGCCTGGATCAGTAGCGAATTCACCAAGCCAATTACCAGTGCAACTGTTGCACACCTAATTGATACGCATCATACTGTCATCCTGGACTTCTCGTTTCATCCGATTTACCGAATCAACGGCGATCGCTCAAAAGCTGTCAAATGCCGAATTTTGACCACTGCTGAAGCGATCGGAATTCCATTAAAAAATCCACCCATGCACGCACAAAAGCGGTTTGTTCAGACGTTGAAATTGCCATGGCCAACCACCCACACCACGACCGATCAAAGCACTATGGTTCCAGTTGCGTCATAATTGTGATGTGTTCGTATCAAAACGTTGTCTCCGTGTCACGTCTCTGACCTCACACAAGCTTGCTACTTGTTTTTGTTCGTTTCGCCTTGACAACTCTGTTTCCAATACATGTTACGTAACCAGCTTGATGAGGACTAGCCGAAAACGAGCTCGCTGGTTACATCATTTATTGGATGACTATCCTGGGAATATTCAATCAGAGATTATATTCATCAGTAAACTGTGAAATCGGTAAGAGAATAATGAAAACCTGGAATAGGTGATCACTTTTATGCAAAAGACAGCCACATAGCCCACAAGGCTGCATGTGAGACGAATACTGTCGAAGTGTCTAAGCCTAGACTGTAGCAGCCGCGGTGACCAGATCTCGAGCTGATAATCGTGCAATTGGTATTAAGCATCGTGAGTACTACTTAAAGAATAAACTCCTAGAAGTATTGAGCACGGCTTGTCTACATATTCTAAATGGATAGAACTAACCAAAAATAATCCGCTTTTTACAAAATTCATGTGAACACTGCAAGCTGTTAGACTGATTTGCTTAATGAGATTTTGAACACAAGAAATTATTTCATTAGAAAAAAGGATCCCAAGGCTATCTCTTATCACAGTGGCTATGTGTTAACTTATCTAAACGCACTGTGTAAAATAGGGGGCTATAGTATTTGATAATCTTATTTTCCACTCTATATATTCAAACAACCTCAAACTTCCCAACCTACGCGTGACTAAATATATAGCATGAATTTAGATACCTCACAGTAAAACTAAATGAACATAGTTGTAGCTCTCCGTCGGACTGAAGTATTACTCGCAGTTATGGCCTGACTAAGTATTAATGCGCTCGAAAATACCCAATGAAATCATGAGAACGACGAGGTAGCGGACAAGACTTGTTTTCCGTGTTTGATCATCAGGCTAATTACAACACAGTAAATATGAAAACAGTAACTGGGGTGAATCAGAGAAATGGTCAATAGAGGTTACGGACGGCGTGTTTGTTATCAGTTACGCAACCACTGTTCCAATTCGTGGGCTTGACTGATTGTGGGTCAGGATAGATTAAGTGTCCGCACGAACTTCTTCTGAGCACAGAGGTCAGGGTTGCGCAATCAGATACTAATGGCCTCAGCAACGGTCAACATTCGGGATCTCACCATCTTTGATCAATTCCTTGGCACTCGGTAAACAATCTGAAAAGCATCTTTCTTACTGACAGAATGATTAAAGTCAGTCAGTCCCACGGCCGAATTCATCTCGAGAAAGCTCAGAAAGTCAGTCGAAGCAACCTACATTGCCGCTCAATTGTGCGTGAGTTTCCGTTCAACACCCATTATCATGTCACAACTCGAAGACAAACTTCCAGGTTCTACAACCAGCTGTCGTATGTACTCATTTGTATGCTCGTGACGAGCATCATACGTTGGTCGTACTACAAGGCGATTGTCTGATAGAGTGCATGAACATCATCCTGCGTGGTTGAATAGTGGTGTGGTTAAAACGGTTATAAGCGCGACTGTTGCTCATTTGACTGACTCTAATCATTCTTATAGATTGAACATCACCCACAATTGATCACAGCTATCGCATTCCCATGGACTATCCAGTCGGCCCCTTTCGAAAAGAAGCACTAAACTCGAGTTTTGCTCTCATTAGAGCTCGTCAGATTGTTTACCGAGTGCCAAGGAATTGATCAAAGATGGTGAGATCCCGAATGTTGACTGTTGCTGAGGTCATTAGTATCTGATTGCGCAACCCTGACCTCTGTGCTCAGAAGAAGTTCGTGCGGACACTTAATCTACCCTGACCCACAATCAGTCAAGCCCACGAATTGAAACAGTGATTGCGTAACTGATAACACACACGCTATCCATAACCTCTATTGACCGTTCCTCTGACTCACCCCAGTTACTGTTTTTCATATTTATTGTATTGTAATTAGCCTGATGATCAAACACAGAAAACACGTCTTTTTTGCTACCTTGTCGTTCTCATGACTAAGTATTAAATGAAAAAGTGGGTGTTCATCTTATACAATTTGGCTTTGTAATGAATAAATAGGTTTAATGGTGACACAACTTGCGACCAATTATTCTGGTGGACAAACAGTTCTCGTATCCACAAAATGAGACAGCTAAGTAAACAAGTAAATACTACAGATCAGCATGTCAGAAAGTCAAAAGGGATATTAAATTGATAAACGTTGTACTGCTCATTAGTAATTGTTCATCACGATTTAAATGTTAAAATATTCACGCTTGGAAAATGCAGATCTCTCGGATGAATTTCAAACGATGGTCTACATGACATAACTGCCGGTTCTGGTCATTTTTATCTCGTAGCCTGCAGTTTTAACTCTCGGTCATTGTGATTTATTCCATCGTCATCACTTTTTACCTTTTGTCTGTCTAACTGGATGGGACTTATCGACCAATCTCGAGTTTCGTCCACGTTCCAACGAAAAGTGGTGGACTTATCGTTCACGAATCCAGTGACTTCATTACACAACGGAAAGACGGACAAGTTCAGCATCAAAGGAACCAAACGTGTAAATCACTATTCAATACGGATGCATCAACACAACGTGCTTGACGAAAATGCTTCGGTTAATCAGCCCACAAAGCAAAATGATCATAGTGGACGCGCACTCTAGTACAATGGGTTCATTAGGGAGTTGACGTCAGTTGTGAATAAATAATGATGACTGAGATTATCAGTCACAGACTACAAAATGATGAGATATGATTAGGGTAATTAGTGGTGGCAAAACAAACTAGCTACGGGTTTAAACGACCATAAGGGTCTAATCAAAATGGACATGCAGGCAATGACAAAGGTAATACGCTTCTCGTGTAGTATGGACCTCAAAAGAATAGCTACTGATTAAGGTCGGGGAGCTCGTGAAGCTCTCACCGAAATTCAATAACCTACGCGTCGTCACAGCGGTTTAAGAAATTCGTCGGATAGACCTCCTAAAGTAATAAAGAACTTACTTCTGACGATAGGATTTGAATCATCAAGGATTCTACACTAATGTCCATATCTAATGAAACCTATGAATAGATGGTGTGGAAGTAGGTTGTCCAGGAATTCTGAGATTTACCGCAGCAAAGTAACTGGAAGCCGCAGCGTAAAATCATGGCCTAGCAACGCTTCATCACACGCGAAACTCAAGGCAGAACAGCGGCAACGTACCAGAATCAGTTGGAGGTCACCACAGATTGACACGTCTGTACACGATTAGGTGGTTTGCAAACATGAGTGTTTCAAACAGTTGCTTTCGGTTTTTCTATGGGGTACGTGCGATTTACATATGAAGCGCTTAACATACTAGCTAAAATCTCAGGTTATGGGTTGGATCATAATTAAAGGCGTTGGCTAGAGGTAGTGATGTGTGTATAAGACCCCCATAATCCTGAGAAGCGTGGCCGTTTTATGCGCCTACCAACACGTCCATTCTACTCCAACAAAAACGGTTTATCCACTCCCATATCTTAAGATTTGTACTAAGAAATGTGACCTGTTTCTATTCTCATGTACAGCTCATACACGTTTTTCGTAACCAGTAAGTTCCAAATGTGAATGACCGAACACAGCTGTTGGTTAGGTTTACTTCCTATGATTTACATGGTATTATGAAGACGACTGAACCACTCCGTAGGTTGTGTGAAAGGGTCACAAATGAGAAAAACACTGGGTCCAGCAAGTGGGTCAACGAAGGTCACAAAGTCCACTCGACGTGGGTCGGACATGCCAATTACGTGTGTATGTGGTAAGGTTTGCGACCCGGTCTGTACCCGGAAAGAGTGGGAAAAAAACTTTTTCTATGCTGTGCACGTATAATGTCAGTATTAACCATTCGAGAGGTCAGGCTACACAACTTACAACAGTTCGATTGTTTTAATTCCTGTGTTGTGTCAGTGTGCTCGACAGATTCTCCAAATCATACACATTCACTCACACACGTACAACATAATGAAGCTAGCTTACTACGTACCTCGATTTCACGTTGTACCTATAAAACTGGAGAATAGTGTGACTTGATCACTGGCGGTCGTTTCACACAGTCTAAATAACAAACCTATGTTTGTAAATTGAACCTATTCTGAACAAACTGAGGCAAAATAAAGAACTCACAAAGTGAAAATCGAAAGCAACTCACTAATTGGATTTTGAGAATGAATCCACTTGTACATTTAAAGAATTTCAGAATACTGATGAGTAACAGAAGATGTTGTTTTTTATATAAATTGAACGTCACCCATAATTGATCACAGTTGTCACATTCCCATAGGGTTTCCTGTTCATTCAATTTCTGAGTAGGTACCATCAGAATGACGTTAAAAAATACTTCTTCATATATTAGATTAACCTGCTTCTGAAAAGTTCAAAATGTAACATCCACTGTTCTAATGGCTCAGAATGGAGTTCCTTTGAAGGAACTGTTCTATGGGTGCCCAAAAATCTGACTTGTCTTTGGTGTGTGATAGCTGTTAACTAGTACTAAAAAATTCATTAGTTGACTCGTCTGAAATGGGTTTGGTTAGAACGGTGGAGGGGTATCTCCCATTCATCAAGTCTAATAGCCAACTGAGTACATAGTCTGTGAAGTAAAATAGTTAACCACTGTCTTTTTAAAAACGAGAACGTGTGGTACGTAAACATCGGGATCAACCATTAGGTTGGAATAAATGAGTGGTCTCCAATGCGTTGCCTGATTTAGCTTGATCATGGCTAATAAAATACATTGATGATAAGTAGTTTGGCAGATTTATGGTTTTAAATAAGACCTAATTGTAAAAGTCAGGGGTTTGGCAAACGCTCTACGAACTGAGCTGCGGAGCCAAGCCAGGAGCTCAGAAATTTCATATTTGGACTTGGTTACCCACTCGTCCCACCGTGTCATATGGAATCCACCAAATTACAGGCAGACACAAAACACTTGTTAAGTTTTTAATTTACCTCCATAAGACCGTCATTATGTATTATGCTAGCCGAAAGGTTTACCTGAATGCGAAGGCTATGATTAAGAGTGCGTGGTGTTCAATTTTGAAATAACCTAAATCCCCGAATCTTCACTACTGATTCAAACCATGCTCAGTTGGTTCAATGAAGACAGCAACTTCAACCCAACTGAGAGGTCCTGATCACGGGGTTATCCATTGGATAGAACAGTGATTCTGTTCATCCTCCTTTTGAAATGATCGGGCAAGCTTAACACTATTCATACAAGGTTGTGGTTGAGCGTTTGGATTTGATTATTTGGTCATGCCTATTGTGAGGTTGCTGGCGTTGTGGTTAACACGCTAGTCTCATAAGCACGAGAGTCAGAGTGCAAACTCTGATCTGGACAAGGATATGCACTACTGATGAGCTCTAATAAAAGCGAAACTTGAGTCCAGTGCTTCCTTTCGAAGTGGGATAGCCGAATGGTTTATCTGAACGCGAAGGCTACGATCAAGTGTGGATGGTGTTCAATTTTGAAAGTATCAAAAGTGACAAAATGTACATTCAAAAATAGTTACAAGGTGTAGACTGTCCTGGACACTTCCAATATATCGAACACTAGTTTACTCCCACCAGATGCTCTAATTCCTCTGAGTGAGGCCGCGGATTTTATGTAACAATAAATTTAACGCTTCCAGAATCCAATTTGTACCATTACTATTTCTCAAAATCTTTCTTACCAGCATTTCAGAACATCAATTTTCACTTCAGCAACAGTGATTGAAAAAGGATGTGCATCACCTGCAACAGAAAGACTATTGAGTTAAAAGCCAATGGACAGTAACATTGGAAAATGGAACCACATAATTCACATTTAATCAGGCAAACTACTTCATAAAAGAGAGCCGACAACTCAAGGATGGTTGTAATAACCTTTCGGATTAATTCACTTTATCCGCTCTCAAAATTCAATTTGTCTGTTGAGTCAAACAACCATCCAATGGCATAACTTTATTGATTTTGAGATCCGATTGACTAATGAATTGTACTGTGTATCAGAAACCCGTGTGGACTCTTGAGTGAATAACCCCATTTCCTCATTTTTTACTAAAACATCGCAAACGCAATCTAGTTCGAATGCCATTCTTCAAATTTGAAAATTATGACTGATGGTCTCAGTTACTATCAGCGAAAGGCTGCACAGCAATTTCAACCTACTTAGCTCTCAGCGACGTTATATACACGCTTGAGAAACGAACCTGTGACTTCTGAAAAAGAAGCTCACTAGCTGGGACAAGTAATTTACATACCTTCTTCTAACCGCTTTGGTTGTGACTCTATAATCTAATGGATAATTGCCTGAAATAATATTCTCTGGTGACCTTTCAATCTGTCACATATCCTAGGACGTAGGTAGCGCTAGGGAGACTTAACATGGTCGGACAGGCTGTCCATTACTTTGCTCACGACAACCAGAACTAATTGTTGAAAAAATCTCTTAACCATTTTCGGGAGTCGAAGTGGATGTTTACTCGTTTGCAGACCGATCACAAACGGTTAAACGATTTCGTTACGAAAGAAAAGGTTGTGTTACAAAACAACAACTATCCTAACACGTACATCAAGTTCCACAGACCAAGACAATTTTATTAGATCCCTAGAACTACGTTGTGGAAGGGGTTGTGTTCATTGAATCAACCTATAAAATTGAAAACTGAAGCGTGGGAGGGAAGTACACTCTTGAGTTGGACCAAGAGTATACTCGTAACTTATCTCTCGTGCGTTTCAGGATGTCCATCAGAAACATGCCTACCTAATCGGTCAACCACCTTCCAAACTAGTAGTTGCAGCTACTTGCTTTCGTCAACGCACTGCCTTCCCCTCAAGGTTGAGATCAGTCACTCCTCTGGTGGTTAGCCAGCACGTTGGAAAGTATGTACCACTGCCCCTGAGACAGTGGGGCGAGATTAATTAGGAAATGGCCGATTGAATCCAGCCTTCGAAACAACATGGTCCTTCAGCCCGGTGACGGCAATTCATATAACATTTTATAAATCCTGTGGAGGAGAATTGTTCACAGATAAGTACGTTTGTTTGTCCGAAGTACATAGTGGTAATAAGAATCAATACGACCAAACCAATTGAACGCAATCCTGATGATAGCCGCCAGAATGAATGGTTTACAATGTGTAGTCATCTGTTTACTTACAGCCGTGGCGACATATCTACTAAAATGAGCAGATAGATGGTTAGAAGAACGTTCCGAAGAACTATTATCAAATTAGCTGCATCAGTTGACCGACGTTTGAACTCAGCGATTTTCAGACACTTAGCACAGACTAGTCATTGGACTGAATCGATTTCACTGCTGCTTGCGCTCATGATCCGCAGACAACTGAAGTTTTATTGATTTGTTGGCAGATACATGTGTAATGCACCAAACCGGATTTTCGTTATATTTATGACCGATTTAGCATTCGAGCAAAAACGGTTCTACTAAAATTTGATAATTCTACAAATCCTCTCCACTTAACCGTCCGTCCACCATTTCACTTGCTTTCAGCTTGCAGTTAGAAGTGATGTGTAAACTGAGTTCGGTTCATGAAACTCATGTGTATTCTATATAGTGCAGCAGAAAAATTTTGAACCTGACGGTAAATAGTGTTTTGAATAATGCAGAGTAATATAGAGGTACCAGAAAACGCCACACAAATTATAAAATGAGAATGTACGGACACTACCATAGGTAACTTTTCCATTAATACGTTATATCCGCAATAACGTATACGAATCCGCAAAACTGTTCTCACGACAAGAGGAAATCACGCTGTCAATGACAGATTGTTAAAGTGGCCTTCAATGTCGTTTACTCAGACATGGATAACTTTTGGTCGTCATTCAATTACATCTAAAGACAATTATTCCTCTTCCGAACTAACCGCGCAAATTGCTAGACAAAAATTCTCCATAAAACCTTATAAGACAGAAAACTGCCCTTTTACCTGAGGTCTGGCAGTTTCTTTTCTACCAACATATAGCCTGTGATGATGGTTGTCACTGACATTTATACTGTGTTATCTTTGAGATCGTCTTGACTTTTGCTATGATAGTTCGGCATTGTCTTTTCTTAAACTAGTAGTGAGTTACATCGCATCGATTTATGAAAAGGTGATAAGAATTTATGCCAAGGGTAGAATTGAGCCCATTGACATATACAATCCTAAAAAAAACATAGTTAATCAACTACAGAATGCAGCCGAAAGTAAACAGTCTGATTGATAACAATAATGGTTTATATTTTGTGCACCAAAGCTGTAAGAGAGTTTACGACAAAAATAAACGTATACTGTTAAATTTCACCCAGTGATTTATGATAATTCATTCAGTGACGCATAAACGACAATTCAAATTACCCTAATCCAGACGGTCGGGTTATTGAGACTATTTTGTGTTTCCAAAAAAACGTCAGAAAAGGTGAACGAAAGGAATGATATTAACATAGCACTTTGATCTTGAATTTGAATTAACCGGACACTCGAAATATCTAGCAGATAAAGAACGTACAAAATGTAGTAACAGAAAA
This sequence comes from Paragonimus skrjabini miyazakii, assembly GCA_014338405.1. Taxonomy (NCBI): domain Eukaryota; kingdom Metazoa; phylum Platyhelminthes; class Trematoda; order Plagiorchiida; family Troglotrematidae; genus Paragonimus; species Paragonimus skrjabini miyazakii. Next base: position 78,806 of record JTDE01020903.1, on the reverse strand, counting down.
CCGGTTCGCAAATAGCCACCAATCAAAGGGAAATGAGCTCATTAAAGTAATCGAGTGCAGATGAAGGTGAAGGCGTGTCGAACAGTGTCAACTGATAAATTTTTAGTAAGTGAGCAATGATAGTTGTTGGGTCTATTGAACTTCATCTAGTATGTTTATCGTCTTTTGCCTGGTATGATTTGGAATAATGAATTCGTTGAGGTATGTTTGGTTTATTAGTAGAAAGCCCATCCCAAATTAGCCTTTATTTGTCTCTACTGTGTGCACTAAGCGATCATGAAGAATTTTGTAACATAACTGCACGTAAAATGTTTATTTTTTTCTTTTTACAACTATCATTGTCTATCTGTTAACAACTTCCTTCTTGGTGTTGTTTGACACGTTCTCATCTTCATCTACACCCTATTGTTTTAATGAGGACATTTCCCGTTGATTGGTGGTTGTTTGTGGACTTGCGTTTAGTTACCACATTTTGAACTCCTGTGCTGAATAATTTGTGTATCCGGCCGATTCACATTCAAGGTGAGATAATACCTATATTGTAATTTTGCCAAACAGGATCGTACAAATTCTAGTTCTTTCGACCGACTTTTATGACATTTTTTGAACTTTGAAGATAGTCCGGTTAACGCGACTGTCTGAATAATCGTTATAGGAATTGTCGAGTACGCGTTACAGAATGAATTGCTCCCAAAATCGCCAACAGTGATTTAACAGTAGTCATTAAACAGACTGATATTTTCTATGTATATTCATGGTACAAAACTCATCACGATTGTTCACTGCATACATCAAAAGACAAGCAGAATAAACTTAGGATCGGTTTACTACACACAAACCACATACGATTCAACGAATTCAACAATCCGCATCATACCAAACGTAAAATAATATACATGTCAAATGGACTTCAGTAAATCAAACATATGTATGAAATGATGATATTTGGTTAATCGGGATAGAATCGACTTCATGAAACACATACATATATATACTTTTCTTTGTCTTTTACTAACCTTCAACTTAATGCCAAATAGTAACCTGGAAGAATCTACTTGAGGCACGTTAAATTCCTCAAGAAAGTATGCGTCATGGGATCAGTACAAACAAAAACATACTGATTAGTTCTAAGCTTCCAAGTACAACTCGATCAATCAAACAGAACGGGGGCCAAATGAAATCATTCACGTAGTTCAACCCGATCTGCACTAATCCCCCATCTCTGTGTCATAGTTTTTGGGATGGAACTTAATAACCAAGATCGAGTAGCACGTGATCAGACAAGCTTACTTTCGAGATAATTCAGCCATTTTTGCACAATTTACCCGCCACCCCCGGACCGCTGATAAGTTTCTAGACATTTTGGTCATTATTAGAGTTATTGTTCCAGGGGTACGGGGAAAAAAAGACTGTCAACGGTGAAACGAAAAAAATAGCAAAACAAATCAGGCAGCCACTGCTTTCATCCATAGTTGCCCGACATAGTTGTAGTCCTTCGACGGTTTTGCAACTCACTGATTGCCGGTTGAAGTTTTCGTGAGTTTTGGTAAATGCCCGTCTGAATTTACCGGTTGTCTGGAATATTATAGTGGACATTCTGCAAACTATACAGCGACACACAAAAACGATTTCCACTTCAATTAATCCGTCTAATCTACCGAATTTAGATGTATGCACCTCGTCGTTTTTACGTGTAGCACAAGAAAATAAAAGTTTTATTTTCAAGTTTCCAAAAAATGCCTAGTTTTGTCTATCTAGCCAAATTTATTTCAGGGATGACTTCGATGCTAGTAAACCTGAAAATACTGAATAAATGCAACCGAACACTAAAGTAAAGGATGCAGTTGTGGGCTCAGAGCGGCATGAATCATAAGACATCCGCACCAAATTTAGTACGGATAAAATCAAACAATTCGGGAGTCGTGTTTAGCATGTCTATGGTAAGTAGACTGAGAATAACACAACGTTATGGGCGAGTTGTAATGCTCTAAGTTTCAACCATCTCGGGTGAACTTTCGATTGCACCATTCTTGAGAAACGTCATCCGAGGTGGTTAAAACGTACAGTATTACAACTTGTTCACAACGTTGTGTTACTCTCAATCGATTTACCAATTCTTCACAGCTGTTCAATGCACACAGCAAAAGGTAGAATGAAAGCTAATTTATGATCAAATTTCTACAAACAAACCAAACATGCCTGAACGAGTTCAGCGTTTGGCATTGTACCGAATACAGAACGATAAAGGTATAGGGAGAACTTCAGCAAATCCAACAGTTTATTTCTGGTGAATTGAGAGTAAGAACAATACTGTCAGTGTGATCACGTTGAATTCCAAAGATCCACACTTTGTTTTAATGAGATCGGAGGTTTTGACCTGTCCCGGAAGTCTTAATCACGAGGTTTTTCTTTCGGACGGGATAGTTACTGTCTCCCACATCGAGACGTCTGGGTAACCTGATCACTAATCACAAACGAAAGTGATTCAGCGTTCATATATGATAATTCGGTCGTGCTTAATCTGAGGTCACTGGTACGGTGGTGAACACGGTTACCTCACGAAAAAGCCTGGCCGAAGTTCGAGTCCTGGCAGTGGCAAGGATATGCACTACTGACTAGCTCTAATGAGACCGAAACTTAAGTCTATTGCTTCCTTTCGAAAGGTGGCGATTGGAAAATCTATGGGAATGCGACAGCTGCGATCAACTTGGCTGATGTTCAACATGAAATTAACCAAATCCCGACTACTCATCAGTAATCTAAATGATATTCCTTGCTTTGTTTAGATAAACCTTTTTGTGCCCAATCTATATATTCTGCTGTATAATAAAAAGAAGATTTTTGTACAAACATGGATAAGAGTGAGATAGAACTTTTTTCTTTTATTTGCAATACTAGCAGGTTACTGGTGATTGAATTCGCACCACTGAAACTTGATGGTCAGAAGGAAAAGGATAGTTGACCTAACATGTTTACTGGACAAACGATGATTTGGCAACTATGCAGTGCTTTTTCGCCAGTGACACTCTCAGATCAACGTCGTTGTGATTGGTATAGTTGTTGGTTCTGAACTCAAAACAATATTTCTCAAGGCGAGTATTCAAGAGCTGATTTCGATAGGTTAAGAATAAAATATTTTAGATTAACAGTCTGTATTTGATCATTAACGATCACCTTTAGCATTGAAATGATCGGTTTTGACATGGAAAGTGACGTAACGATGGTCTGATAGCGCCGCGAATTGCTTTATATCCGTTTCAACGCACGTGACCATGGCTTATGTTTATGGTGATTGGTACAGTTTTGTCAGTTGCAAAATATTTACTGACAATAAGCAGATCAAACTGAAACATTTAGCGTCTGAGGATAAGTAAAAAAAACCATACGACGAGTGCTGTGTCGTGTGGAACCGTGCAACAATAGCTGTGTGGGCTGACAAACCTCACTATCAGCCAGGTCAGAGCAATAAATATAGCGCCAATTGAAAACTGTTCTACAGCGCTGTTATGTCCATCCTCAAAAGATGTCGCTCAGTCTCGTATTTGCGACACAAAGGTGGGATGATCGTCCAAAAAAGAGAAGCCTACAATGTTCTCGGTAGCCAGTATCTCATTGTGTTCGTTCCCAACTCCACAGTACCTACATCTAGTATCAACATTACAGATATCACGGATACAATTACTCTCGGTAAATCGACTGGGAATAACGCAGCGTTATGAGCAAGCTGTGATACTCTACGTTTCAATCACCTGGGATGGCTTCTCTCAGGAATGCTGTAATCAAAAGGCCACTCGTACGATGACATTTTGAACAAGCCTGGGTAATTTTTACGAAGAAATGAGGGTATACTTTATAAGATGACAATGCCATTTCATATGTTCTCACCAGTTGCTACACCTAACAATTGTAAAACAAAATAAATTAATAAATTAAGCCCACAAATCAAGTCTATACATGTACTGAACTGTTATCAAAACAGACAGTGGTTGAAGGTCAATAGGTTTTGCACACACAAAAAACTGGCTTATCGCGCATGGCAAGCAACGCCTCAACTGATCTAAAAGTGAAGGGGTTGTGAGGACATTATCACACAGAAAGGTTTTTTCCAATGGATCGTAAGACCAGAGTATCCAACAGGTGTATGACGATTGAAAAGCACATCCATGTTGTCTGCGGTAATTCAGTCAATGATGACGAACGATTCAATGCAATATTTAAATAATAGGTCTACTTCTTTCGTCTTTATTTTCGAGTGAATGACGACATACCCTATATGTTATTTTTAAGGTAATGGTTCCATGATGAACATTCCTAAACCAGAAATGGGCTTACGTTTGTCCACCTAAAAAAGAAACGGTCTGAATCAGAATCAAATCAGTAACATTCTTGTTACAATTCGATATGCTTCATCACCGGGTCTGTGGATATAGTAACATTACCTGCAGAGAGGCAATTAATCAACTTTTTGACGCAAACGAAACGAAGAAAAGAGTAGAAGCGGTTGAAATAGCCGGCATAGTATTGAGACTAACTTACCTAGAGAAAGCATGAATCGGTTAGTATCCACATGTCAACAGTTTAGTTCGGGTTCGATATAAAGTGATTTACAGAGTGTGAGTCGTGTACTCAAAAAAATCCAGTGTTCATATGTCAGTCGATCAATGACGATTTTAAAGATGGCGGCTACCCTGACAGTTCTATCAACAAATGATTAATAAATCATTAGGCATATTGGATAATTTAAGAAAAACTCAACTGTGAAAAATCTGGGATCTGGTTGTACTCGAACCAGCAACAAAGATAGAATACCCAAACACAGTAAATCCTGTACTAGCTGAGCTACGGGGCTAAGTCAGGTACTTAGAACTCTCATATTTGGAATAAGTTAACAATATAACTCACTTTGCCATATGCAGTCTACTGAATGACTTAGGGACTGTCTCCATAGGATTTCTCGACTAGTGTTGGAATTGTACATCTTACGAATTATTTGATGAGCAGTCTATCCTCTAGATTCCGTAACTGATCCCGTATGACATATTGGGTTAGGTCGATAACTGAGTCCAAATGTGAAAGTGCCTGGCGTGGTTTGTTAGCTGACTTGTTAGGACACATACCGCAACTGGATATTTTCTTCCAGTCGCTGGTTTGAATCCAGCCTAGGTCTAGACTTTTTACAAAGGAGTTTATTCCAAAAAATACTGACATGTATTCAAAGCTTCATGTCAAATATGAGCTACCCTTCAAAGTAAATAAAATAAGAGTTCTCATGTAACATTTCTTCGACAGTCATATCGTACGCATCACACTCAGTAGATGGATAAATTGTGCAACATGCTAACTACTTGGCCATACTTGTTGTCACTCATAATGTCAAACGATCTTGTCAAAGACACATCGCTAATTTCAGTCAATGCGAATTACATACTCGAAATCAGGTACGAATTGCACTCGGTCATCTAATCTGACAGAATGAAGCAAAAATTATGCAAAACTGACACAACGTATTCTGAAATGAGTCGAACTCTTTACAAGTCAAAGTACCATGTCAACTGTGCAATTGATAGGAAACCAAAAACTAACCTCATCAAGTGTACAACTTCTAATTATATATTACTAGGTGAACGCTGTCCGAGAGTTTGAGTCGTCTGCGCAACTAGCAACAATGACTTACCATGCGTTGCAGAAGTACTTTTTATCACAAAGAGGCACTGCATCTTCTATTGCAAGTAATGTGAATCGATTATCAGTTTATTACTATCATGCTGAAAATAAAGATTTATCATGTATATGAATATATCTGCAATGTTGTTCTACAAGGATGCGATATTTTTTATCTTATCTGTTACCGAACAGTTTACATTCTGGTATATCCTAAATATGGTCAACTACAATATGCATTTGTTGATATATAACAAAACCGTACACTACATGCGCATATGTGGTTGTCTCCCTTGATCAAACTATTTCTGCATAGTTTAAACTCCGTTTGAAGTTAATCACAGTGACTATAGGCCAAGCCATTGGGTATTGGATGACAAATATCGGTCTCTTTTTAAAGCCTTAATCACAACAGTGGAACAGAATAGCAAAAAAGGACGAATTTTCCTGGGGCTCATTTTATACACACTACCATTGGGGTAGCATCTGTGATTGAGGTTACATCCGCAAAGACCGAAATCCACAATGTCAAACTGATGGGTGAAATATTCAACTTTAGTCTCATTCATAAGTGATTGCAGCTCTCGCATTGCTGTACACTTTGTAGTCAGTCTCTTTCATTAACCAAGAGTTTCGGCCTTCCTACAACTCATCAACATTCTTCCCAGGTTTAATGAAGTCGAATTCGATGTGGCTCAGAAGTCCTAAACGTTCGGTTATTAGCTGAAGTTAATGAGTGCTAGCGGGACGATCGCGTAACCCTGCAAGTAATCGCAAATGAAAGCGCTTAAGCTCCAGGTGTAATAATTGGGTAATGCCTAGCATGAGGTCGTTGATGCATTGTTCAACAACGTTAACTCATAAAAGTGTGCCCGAAGTTCAGAATCCAGTATTGGGAAAAAGTGTGCACTATTAGTGTGGTCTAATGGAAACGAAATGCTTCTCTTCGAAACAGGTCAATTGAAACATACATCTGAATGAAAAAGCTATGATCATGTTTGAATGTTGTTCAGCTTAAGTCATCAAAATCTTCAACTACTCATTAGCAGACCAAAACGACGTCTAATAAACTCGGCGAGGTTTGTGGTTTCATGCGGGCTAAAAATCCCTTATCAGATGATTAATGCCATGAACAATAATTCACTTTATGAGACGATCAAGCAACCTGAATGCTACTTACAAAAAATCTGAGCTAAAATGTCAAACTAGCCCAGGAGTAAATGTTTTCCGTTGATGAACTTTCACGGAGCTGTATCTCAGCACACAAGCTGGTATCACACTCTCCAAATCTTAATCGTAGGCCCGGGTAGTGATAAGTATGAAGTGATTTATCTACAGTTAGTCATATGTTCCGACATCATAAAAGTGTTCGGTCAAATGAACGCAGGGGCGCATGATACAATACAGAAAATGGCTGCATGATGTATGAGACCGATGGTGAACAGCAGCATGAATCAAAGGAATGCGCTTGTGGGAACTAGTCAAAGAAACTGATTTCTTAAGATGACACGCTGTGCCAACTTGTCTAGTTTCGGATATATCTTAAATTGAGGATGAAATGCAGAAATGTGCATCTAGTCCACAAAGTTTGTATATAACCTTGCTTACGAACCAATGGTTTTTGCTTTGTACCTGTAGCCTGGTTTGTGAAAAACATATACGACACTGTCATATTCATTATCGCGTTTGTTCGGTACAGTTGCAAAGTGTAGTCTAAATTGAGTTCGCAGCTGCTGAGCCCTATAAGCAGTATACAAAGAAGACATGAAAATCGTTACTTCTGGATCTAAACGTTTAGCTTCTACAGTGGTTTTACACTTTCGTCAACAGGACTTCCCGTTCTCGTTTCATTCACTCAGTGGTATATCGAGCGAATCACGTAGCTCAAAGATCGTACTAGTTAAAATTTCTGACATTCAAACCATCTTTTTCTACCGTGATCCGTTGCAATCTTCGTCAACACACTGCAACCCACAAAGGACGATTAAGTCAATTGATGAACTCAGCCCAACTATATGCACTTTTGCTGACAAGCACTGTCAATCACTTTTGCGTGATAAAGGACCAGTTTGATAAACACCTGTAAAAGTGGGACTGGAACCATCTGACAGTCTTCCCAATAACCGTGCTAACGCGCCATTGCATCACTGGGTGAAAAACGTTTCAGATTCAAGAAAAATCATCTTGTATTGAGAGTAAGGACGTTACTGACCACCTGCCAGATAACTAATACGGATAGCTGAGTTTCGATGTTGATAGATGTGTACAGATTAAAACTAGTTATTTGTAGAAACGTATGGATAAGTAACACGTTGTGACCTACGTATCGAGCTAATACGACAGGCTTGTCTCCACATTTTTGCTGTACATCAATCATAGCTGAATTCGAACTAATCCAGTTAGAAAGTAACATTGTTTTTTGTCGTTCACATCATCTCACTAACAATGCCCATCTAATCAATCATCCGTTTGCTTTGTTAAAAGAATACTCGTTCAACTGCTGCGTAATTTAAAACGAACAAACAATTTTATTATCAACTTCGAACGCTATTCCATAAAATATTTTTTTCATTGTTAGGAAGCTTTAGCATATGGCAGAAGAGAATCTTAATAGTTGTATACAAAATCGAACATCTACGCACCAAAGATTGTGTACGAAATACGAATGATATCACACCGGACCACTGGTGTAAATTAAATCTACGCCGTCTTTTAAATATATTCTGTCAGATTGTAAAGTCTATCGTTGATGTGGTGATGGTGAATTGGGAATTTGACCATCAACAATAAACACTATAAAACAAAAGATTCCGGCTTAATTTATGGTCTTTTTAATAGCGTATTCAAGTTAATGTCTTATATCACATAATTCTGAAGGATAAAATACCCTTAAACATTTTATTTCCGATTACCTTGACAGGAGGCTAAGTAACACAAAAATTTGCAACTTTTCAGGGCGCTGAGTAGACGAATGACTAATTCAACCCCAGAACCGTTATAGTTGTATCTAAACGATAAAATGTGCGTAATAACTGGCGGAAAACACTTATCAAACATGCAATTATTTGAGAATAATGGAAGACACGTCCTCTTCCAAGAAGCGGGCTGCACCCAACAGCAAAAATTAACAAAGTCGAATTTGATCAAGCCCGGGTCTCATATTAAGCATTCAAATGTTACAGTAAACATATTCACGCGAAAGCCCACACGATCATCACATTTCCAGTCTGGGTTAACTTGGATAGGTTTAAGTATGCACTTGAATAAACATTACAGTGTTATACGGAATGAACCCGGTGAAAATGATATCGATCATATCAGACAGGCAACTCAGTGACCTCACAAACCCAATAGAATATGCCGGAGATTGATGATTAACTCATATAATTTGATCCCGAGGGTAAAAACACGTGCACAATCAAACGGATTCTTGCGTAAATAACTGATTTAAAATTTGTCTTCTCAAAGGTTAATCATGGTGACCGAAACATCCGGTTCAAAAGATCATTTTTCCAACAATATTGCGTTATCGACTTTCAGAACGACCCAATCATCACTACTTTATAGGAATCAATTGTGGTTCACAAAGTCCAAAATCGTATTGTCAAAGTTATTTGCTTACAAAGTTTGTTTGTCGTGAAATATAGGTCTACTGACTAATATATTCCTCGAATATATGTAGAAGGGATGAGACAACGTGATATTATTTGGTTCGGAGTAAGCAACAAATAAACAGGCTCATGTAGTGCGATGGATGACCTAATTAACTGACTGTATTTCACACTCTCACTGGTATGGTCACACCTGACTGTCAACAGTACATATGTCATGACCGAAAAGAAGGCACGTGATGTAAGATCGATTTATGTATGCAGTGCTCTTCACTTACGGCGACTACTCCCATTAAACGTAGCAATTTGTCTCTCAAGGGATCTTGGCGCTGTGGCAAGGGGACTATAACTCTTGTCAACAGTCACAAAGCGGTTAACGTGAGAGTTACGGTAGCGTATGTGTGAGTAACAACATGTTTAGGCGCGACTGATAACCAACGTTATTGTAAGAACGTTGCGTAAGGCATACACAAGGCGGATCCCAATACTTAGAACAAGTTGGAACGGTTACTACAATATTAGTAACAACACGATCAATTACGTAAATGTTATAGCAACTGTTTACCTTCATTATTCATGCCCATAGAAAACCCAACATCGATAAGCGACAGGTGGGCTGCACTGACCCAAGAATGTAGTCAACACGGTTACCAAACAAATGTGAAGCCACCAAGCTAGTGCTCCAAAATAGTGTATGCATGATAATTAAATACGTATAGATCAGTCTATAAAAGACAGCACAATTGAAGGAGGGTGGGTGTGAGCAAGCCGGCAGGCATTCACACAGTAATGTAATGGGATGGTGTGCAAAACAAACCACATGTCTGCATCTGAAAGGTCATCAAGGCATGGGTAATGAACATTTGAGTGACAGACAGAACGTGAAATTCGTGAGATCAGTTTGTTTCGCTCATTCGTCTCATTCTCTGAAGTGTAGCACTTAAATTCAAAGTAAGTGAACAGTCATATGAAAGCAAATGCATAATTACCACTGGCCCCTTAAAGCTACCTTGACCCTAATTGGGAAAGTTATTGCAAGTGCAACGTAACTGTTATTTTTTCAACTTTCCACCGAAACATTACGAACGCTCTCTAATTCGAGTACCGTTTGACAAAGTTAGAAATATATACACGAAAGGTTTAGGATTACTTAAAGATCTACTGCATTCAAAAAGTATTCCGATAAATTCATCGAAATTCGCAGCCAATTGCATGTTCATAAAGAGGTGCAATTTACAACACAAAAGAAGGTGTTTATTGGGTAACCCCCACAAAGGCAAGGACCTGATCATAAGGTCAAAACATAGTCTCACGTTGGGTTCGAATCAAACATATAACTCAGTCCAGCTGTGCTCCATTAAGTGCATCAGAACCGTGTCTCTGATGTCGATTAACAGGTCTATTCCGCTCTCCTAGTTAAATATCGTATTTGCTTGTTCACCAGAAGCTGCAATAAGATATATTGAAAGGACAGATAGACAGCTTGAAAAATGGACTGAACATCTACCAAGATGGCTGTCACTCAATGATTGAACCAGAAGACAGTCGTGCGCTAAACAGCTGAGGCTTGGCCCCAACGACCACTGGGCCCTTACCTTAGACCAGACGCAGCCGAAATGGTTTAATAGTTCCGTTTTATAACAACGTGCAGTCAGATGAAACTGTTCAGGTCTGATGAGGCTTTATTAATCACCTTTCATAAATTTTTATTGTGTCCAAAAGGATTTAACAGTTACATTACGTCTGACTTGAATTTTCTAACCAGGGTCAAGATAGCCTTAAGAAGCCACCGGTACGTATTCAGATTAATAAAAGGGACAAACTGTTTCACATAGAAAACATTGTTTGAATTTGGGAGGTTACCAGAGAATGTGCAATAATCGTGAAGGATCATGAAGGAATGGGTGATAAAGATAAAATATCATAAGGAACGCTTGATAGCCAGTCCTTGGAGTGAAGAAAGGACGAACTTATCAGAACAAAAAGCACACAACATTCAGGTGTGGGAATTCACAACAATCTGGTTGAAATACTACTTACAACGGAACGTGTACAAAAGTAGCCTGTGCGGAAAAGTGATCCGTATGAAGAGGGTTGACCACAGAATTCAGCAATGAATGAATATAAGTAGAGTAAGTGCCCTAAACAAGAGCCACCTTCGTTCGAGTCAAAGTTTTACCAGACTAACAAGCAACAACCCTCTATAGGAATGAATTATGCCTTAAAAGTGGACACTACACTTCAGCATTATGTAAGTGTGCAGCGTTCCCGGTGTATTGTCGTTCTTGTTTGTTCGTGTAGGATGCAGTACGGTTCTAGTATGCCGTTCGGTGATCTACTGTATGCGCTTATGAAGGGTTGTGTTTGTTTGGAACGACGGTAGGCACTATCAATTTTAGTCAAAAGGGACCGGTGCTTGCTGTAGATGCGCTTGTCATGGCTTGATGAGTTGTATGGTCTCTATTTTCTTTTACTTACATAAGTTGTCCTTCACTGAGTTAGTGGTCACTCTATTTTGGTTTATAAAAATACAACTGATTCAAGTCAATCGATGAACAGCAGCCAGATGTTCACACAACAGTCAAATGCTAACTTAACAAAGAAGACTATCAGAAAAAATCTCAAAAACTGAAACGTGATCAACCCATAAATGTACACGATAAGAAATCGTAGACAGTTTGGTGGTTAATGGAAGAAAGTGACGCGTTTTCATCTGTTTTCGATCATTCACATAAGGTCACTATTGTTACAAAAAAAACACGTGAAGAAACTGTATTGCTGAATCATATTTTAAGCGTAGTCAATGAATGGAGTTTCTGATGTTTGCAATAAGTAAAACTGACTGAGGTGGAAGACAGATGGTGTCAAAAAAGGTACTCTTAGCAGCTTATCGCAAACAACGACTCGCTTGGATATAAACAAATTGATTAGGATAATAAGAGAAACGCCACCAAAGTTTGAGTATCAGCACATGCGGACGGATCTCCCTACTTGGCTTCAAGGCGATTCAGGTCTGTTTGGTCATTACATCCAACTGCTGTGATCTCAGGAGAAAGTCGAATTGAACAACAGAGCTTCCTCTGTGAGACGGACATCAGCAGTAACCTTATCAAGTGCATTTAATATACACTATATTTCGCTGTCTAGTTAGATGATTTGCTGAAACGCCTCACATGGTTCGTGTTTGAGATTTACTGATCACGTGTAAAACTTCATCATACAGAAAGCACTTGGGAAGCTTGCAGGATAACACGGTCGTGCTAACCCAACACCCATATCCTCACAGGTATGTCACAAATAGTCAAAGATGAGACATGAAATTGTTCCGATGCTGAGCAGAAGAAGGGTTTAGACTTCTGGTAATTAACCGCGAAACCAAATGGAGACATACTAGCTAGAACTAGGATGAGGAGTACAGAATATGTCAATTTACTGAAACGATAGTAGCTAAATGGTCCACTTTGTGTATGTCAGAATAAACTGATTCCTACACATGTGCACGTAGAAATTGTACCTGATGTTCGTCAGCATAATAATAACGAAATAAAACATAACTAGTTGGATGGGATTTCATAGCGACTGAGAATCCATAATTTCAGAACAACTTTTGGGTAATCTGTAAAATGCTTCCTTGATCAGTGCTATGCATCTTGACTAAACCAAGTAGGTTTAACTTCGGCAATTTTAAGCTGTTAAATTTCTAATAAATACAAAACCATAGCATACTGTTCTAAAATATGGAATCCGATTAAAATTGTCTTGACTAAAAACAAGTCAGAATATACACATAAAACAGTCCATCGTGCATTGTTCACGAACTTGTCGAAATTAAGCATAGGCCGTTAGTCCAGGAGGTACATTGAGATGGTCCCAGTCTGGTCGCGGAGATTTCCGAAGGATCGTTTACTAGGGGTGTACCATAATCCATCGTAATTAGCAAAAATGCGCAGTGTTCGTTGAACCAAAAACAAATTGAACTTGAAAACTTCATCCGGTAATGATCTTATCACGCTTATCTAAACGCAGTGGGATATGGTGAAAGCTATAATTAAATGTCCTAATTCGCGGTCGTTTGAGCACGTTCGTATATCCGTGGCCTTTGTTAAAAAATCTCTCACCCTGGTCGGCAGACTACTTATGACAGTTGGCGTCACCCAGCAGATTTGTTATCATTAGCCTGAAAGAATACGGTGAGGTATCATGAGGCCATCAATAAAGTACCACCGGAAATTCAATTCACAAAGGAAGTCGAAGCAAACTTTCCCAGGTACCATTCCCGGTTGTGTGATCATTCGGTTAACTAGATGATGAAATGTTGATGACCGCATACCCCAACAAAACAAATACTAACAATATTTTCGTTCAACAGTAACAATCAAATTACACACACACATACACAGAAGTAGGTGCACACGAGTATTGTTTGGTTGAATAGCGATCCTTTGCAGCACGCCCAAACTGCGAAAAGATGAAAAAGAACAAGTTCACAAATTAATATCAAACGGTTTTTCAAGGCCATTCCTAAACGCGTGCATCACAATTCGGTCGAACGCTCATCTGAACGATGTAAGAGGCAAGATTATCACCCTACCTTACGTAAACGAGAGCGCAATGGTGAAGCCTGAAAGTAAACTCGTCCAATCCTCAACAGACAACCCTCGAACTAAACTTTCCAGGATCAAATATCCACTCAAACCACACAAAAGAGTGGACGTCGTATAACCTGTTTCTTGTCAAGCCCATACAAATAAAATCGTTAAATAATAGAAAACAAATCTGCGCCAACGTTACTTCGTGCTGAGATAAAAAATACACTTCTCAATATACTACTGAGCCAAACTGGGGAATGCCAAATTAATTGGATTGGCCAAAAGATTACAAGGGTAACCGGTTCCTGAACCCACCTTCAACAACAATTCTTTCAACAGATCATGACTTTCACAACGTTCCATTGGTCACTGCATTTGCCACAACAAAAGTAAGTAACCGACAGAAAAAGCCACTGAAGAGCAGATATATTTTTCATCATCAATTTATTTGACAAAAAGTGAAAATGAAATTAAACAATAAACAATCACAACTCGACACCCGTTTTTTTCCAATTGACAGTGAACATAAACGCACACGTTCAGCTCACTAATGAAAGACTTGAAATGCTATCGGGTAGCAAGTCCTTGAATAACGCAGGTTCATCTAACGGATGGAGTCTCAGATTTTTCAGAGTGATGAATAAAATGCAAGGTTTTGACGAACTGTTGTGTAGTCGATTAGTCGACAGAAAATCTTCAGGATTATGAGTAGTGGAGTTCTAGTAAACAGAATTGGATGTTAATTTAAGCTAGTGTGTTAGTTTCTGGCCAGAAACGCAATCGTGAGCGATGTATTAAATAATCTTTGATATGTTTATATATATATATATGCATACACATGTGTACACGTTCCAGTAATAATCAAATTTTTGCTACCTCAATGAAACCAGTAGTACAACATTAGAAGTTCACGATCGGGCAGCAATAGATGGTTATATTGTGACAACATTGAGAGAAATAGTTGGGGAATGAGTTCATCATTGACTGACAACAACTGTTTACGTAAACTCACAAGCGGTCTAATAATAAATAAACAACGTGACCATTAGAGACAGATATGAAATTAGAATTGTTCCTCTACTCAAAATAAGCAAACCTGATTTGAATATCCAGCTAGTCTGTTGGTCATTTGTTCTTTGTGCTGTGTTTTAAGTTGTCTACGAGGTTATTAAGTTTTCGTCAATCTTCAGTTTATCTTATATATGTGCCTTATGAATTTTCCTACAATTTGGTTTGGATCTATTGAATTACCGAATATGTGTACACGACGTGTCAGTTCTGCATAATTTCTGAAAAACTTAATAGTTCTTTTCATCAGACTTGATTCTAAGTGTCCACTTTAATCAAAGATACGCTTGTGGTCAGCACCATCAGGATGGGGATCACTTGCAATCTAGATTTCTGTACACCTACTATCTCTGGTTTGGTAAAATTGTACACTAACTTATCAGTGCAAAATCAGTTCATAAAAACGTCGCAAGTTTTCAAATATGCATCGACCCGATGTCAAAATCGCAACCATGAGTTGAACGACTTATCATGCAGAGTACATAACGGTTTTCATCACCAGTTGAAACAAGAAAGAAAGAATATGCAAGAACCTGGGATGCAAAAAGGAATCAATCGACCATTAGGCAAAATACTGTTCAGCAGGTTGAATAACTTCCGTGAGTCCAACTGAACAAGGAGTTGCAGTCATGGGATCACCAACTGAAATTAACAGGACAGTGACTGTGTTACAGTTCGAAGTGATCGAACAATCTGAGCATTACGCACAGGTTGATGTTGCCCAGTGTTCACATATGATTCAGTTATGCCTAACATGAGGCCAGTGGCGCGGTGGCCAACAAGGATTCCTCATACAGAAACAACAGGAGTTCAAATCCGAGCAGTGGTACGGATATGCATTAGTAACCAGCCCTATCAAGAACAGTACTCGAGGCCATTACTTCTGTCCAAAAGAAGCTGAATGAAAAGTCTATGGGAAGATGATATATACGATCATTTGTGAATGTTCAGCTTGCATAAAGCAAGGTTTCTGCTGCTTGCCGGCATATGAAAATAAAACCGACAATAACTAAGTGGTGCTAATAAGATGTGAGTTAGAAAATCGATCAGGAAAGTTAAGTAGGAGAAATCGTCGGGTATAATTGTTTACTTCAACAAATTCTGAACAAAACAAAACGTCCTTGTTACCATTATAGTAAAACGCCATAAATAAACCAACAGCTCCTACAGCTTTAGTTAGAACGGCAAGTATGTCTCTATAGAATGCTTCCATGATGTTTCAATTCGCGAAGATATGTTAAAGCCATTAATAGAACTTTTACTCATGGAATCTATGGCAGCCTCGTAGCAAAAATTGAACCAACCTTCTATAAAAATAGACCAGATCAATGTGCGACATCAGTTTTCTCAACCTACTATAAATATCGTCAGGTTCAGTAGCGTTACATCGATTATTGACACCCACGTTTGAAGATCATTCAATCACAAGGATTAGTTTGACTCCAGTCATTTCTAGGGTTCTGGCATCCAGTATACTCCGTCGACTCACTGCAGTTCAGGAGTTAAACATTAGAGAAGAACAGGCAGGTTTTCATCCTGGTTGGGGATGTATAGATCACATTTTTACCCTTCGTCAAATTTTGGAACAGCGTCATGTATACCACCGGCCAACAGTCGCCGTATTTCTCGACTATAAAGGTGCGTTCGATTCGGTGGATCGATCTACACTTTTAGAGTAGCTTAAACGCAGAGGCGTACCGATCAGGTATGTGAGCCTATTGTCAGCGCTTTATTCTCATATTTTAGCTCAGGTTAGGGTTTACAGCAAACTATCTGACAATTTCAGCACCAGGAGCGGCGTTCGTCAAGGCTGTCCCCCATTTTCGTTCAATTTCGTCATAGACGTCATAGTCGTATCCCGCAGTCACAAGACGCCGGTATGGACCTCCTACCTAGTGTAGGGCTGACTGATCATGATTATGCTGACGATAAGGTTTTGCTGGTTGACAACTTTCAAGCACCACAAGCAGCGCTAAATGCAATTTCCCGTCCTGCTAAGTACTTCGGAATGCGCTTTGCAACTTCGAAATGCAAAGTGCTTCTGCAAGTTTGCTGTAATTACGTAGATTTAATGTTAGATAACGAAGTTGGAGGTTGTTGACCGGTTTGTATGCCTGGGAAGCTGCATCAGCGACGACAGCAGAGGTGTGGGGAATGAAATAAAGGTGCGTATTTCCAAGGCTAGGGCGGTGTTCCCAAATTTGAGACACCTATGGCAACAGAGAGGTATTTCCCTGAAACTTAAAGGTCGCGTATATCAGACAACAGTAAGGGCTGTATTACTATACGACATTGAAATCTGGACGTGAGGACGTAAACCGCTTCCAGGTATTCGACCACCGATGTTTGCGTTCAACTGCTCGTATCGAGTGGCACCAGCGAGTAAGCAACGAGGAGGTTAGGAAGCGGGTGTTTGGCATTGATTGTCAAACGAGTTCTTTCGTACAGACCTTACACTTTTACAGACTTAGATGGTTAGGTCATGTACTAAGGATGCCAGCTAGTCGTTTGCCATACGGAGCACTGTTTGCCGACGCTGCGGTCGATTGGCGCAAGGTGCGAGGTGGACAGATGATGACCTGGCCTAGACAAATGAAATCGTTCACGAAGGGGCTAGTCACTGTAAATCGGGTTCGTCTTCCGGGCTGGAGCCCTCGCGACTCAAATAGTCAGTGGCTGGAGACATCAGGTGAGATGGCGGCTAACCGAGCTCAGTGGCGTGAATGTTGTCGTTGTTTGGCCGAGCTGTCTGTGAAGTGAGTGCACTTAATGACGCGTGGCAGTGAAGGCCGCAAGGAAGCTGTCTTTCTGATGACGCCTTACTTTCATTTACAGCTCGGTTGTTTGTTTGCAAGGTGAAGGCGTCTTGATGTTGTATGTATATATATAGACGTAGCTATAGACGTAGCTATTTTTAGTGATTGGGTCCTCTCTCCTTTTTTCCTCTCTATTCCTAAACAGGGTTTGTTTCTTCTTCGTGGCTGTGTGGCAGTTAAGCAGCGGTGTGAACCACTGATGTATTGCTGTCTATGATGATGATGATGAGGTTCACTGATTTGATCCATCCATAGTGGCAAAGAGCCTGACCGGAAGGTAGTAAGGCTCGGGTCAACGACAACAACATATAGGCCAATTAGTTGCTGTTTTCTCTAACGTATGCAGACGAAGACTAGGTGAATCGCCAACAACTCACCTCATGGAGAAAACATTTCCTAACTTACTGACGATTTCACTGGTTTCTCTCCGTCAAGTCAGTACAATACAATTTGTCATCAAGACTGAAAGTTTTAATGAAGTCATAGTGCCCAGGTTCAAATGTTATCTAAAACAAATTAACTAGGGCTTACAAGAGAAAATCATCATGTAGCGTGTGCCCTAGTCGAATAGCTCACAAATTTGTTGACGTTATTTCTGCCGTTCTAAAAGCTACACCTATTAGAAGGTTCAGTTACAGCCGTGCAGATCAAATTCGCATTTCCAGTTCCAAATTCTAACTTCTATGTAGTCCAAAAACACTGAGCAAGACCTGGAAAATTTGCTATTTTCCTTCAAACCAAAAAATCATTAGTCCAATGCATCTGCATGATGCTTGCGTGTATAGAAATTGAACTGGTATCTGGTATCCGGTCGTATCACCTCGAATCCACCCTCCAGAGTGCCAAAAACTTCGTCCGCTTTACGGACTACAAACACACCACCTGAATTTTGGAACTGATTGCAATAGTTCGGAGCGGAAAATAGAGTGATCAGGCGGTTTTCGTAATAAAACTCGTATCCGTCTTCAACCACTTGATGTGCACGAACGACCAAATCCAATTCATAGGTATCTAAAAACGTGTTGATTACGTCCACACCGAAATTGTACGCACAACCACGGGCGCTCGGGAGCCATCCGACGGGAAGATCGCCAGCCTGAGTGTAGTCGGCTGGATCTGACCAGACCAAATCACAAAGCAAACCTTGCCGCGGAATTTCCGTGGGTCTCTGAATTTGGTTAATGAGTGTATCCAGTGGTTTATGGATTTCAGGCATCAAATCGGGAGACAAGCCACCATGACAGCAAAAGATACTGTTCTCTATGACCGCCGCCACGGGCATCACGTTGAAGACAGACACAAAATGCTTGTGGATCTTCGATTTACCAAAGCGCTCTTTTAACTCCTCACGAAATCCGTAAACACGGTTGATGAGCTCACTTTCGTGATTTCCTCTGAGCATGTAGAATCCCCTTGGATATTTGATTTTGAATGCGAACAGCAGACTCAGAGTCTCAACAGACTGTGGTCCTCGATCAACGTAATCCCCTAAGAAGAGGAATCTTGAACGCGGTGGATATTCACATATATCGAAAAGACGCAGCAGGTCGTAAAACTGCCCATGGATATCGCCACAAACTTTGACGGGGGCTTGCACACGAACAAGCATATTTTCGCTTTGAAAAATTGGTTTAACCAAGCAGCATAGTGCAATGCATTCTAACTCACTTATGGGCACGCGAACTCCTGGTGTTCGAATATTTTCTTTGAGAGTGCCGATCAGTTTATCCAAATCGATTTCGTATGTTGGCTTGTCTGCCTCTCCCATAATGTAATAACCTAATGAAATAGTATTTTAGCTGACGAACGTCATTTTCAGGGAATGGTAGCATGCATCTGTGAAAAGATTCAAAATAAGGTTGCGCATCTGTTGGGTAATCAATAAAATCACGTACAATCACGTGAGTTCTGAGGGTTAATACATCGTCAGCAACAATGTACACTCAAAGCTGTCACAACCAGTATTCTTTAACAAATCAAAAACATGTTACTTATAAAGGGCTGGTATTCTACAAAGTTAAATGAGTTCCATTAATATAATTTCTATTTGAAACTGTGCTAGACGGTACCGTACATTGCTATGCACAAAAAGGAATTATAACATGAGCAAGCATTCTCATCGAAGCATAGACGCAAATGGTTTAACTCTGTTACATAAAAGTTAATTACCCCTTGGCTATTATACTGTGGAATCACGGCCTAGTTAAGAAGACCTTCATTGAGAGGCCGTTTCAAACCGCATTCAAGATGACCGCATCACTTGACTTATACTAAAACAAACATAGCTTTTTAAATTTCGTGACCAATCCTTTATATGTTTGCCTAAGTAATATTATAACAAAGTGTATAACCGGATCGCAATTAAGCAAAAGCGGGCTCACGGGAACCGGAAACAGTTAAATCGAATTTCTATCCATATTATATTGAAGATCATACGATAAATTTTGAGGATGCTATATGGAAGACAAACACATTTAGTTTTCGTGAATACCACTTGTGAGATACTCAGTAATTTTCTGTGTACCTGGAAAGCTAAGTTGCCGACACCTGAAGGATCAATTGACCACTCACAGTGCAATACTTATATTGTCTACATGTATGGTCCTTTCATGGCATCCTTAGACTTTTTCGAATACCGATGTTTCATTCAGTTATCACGGTGTAATCCTAACTTTGCTCACACGGCGATACACCTTGATGTAACTCAGTGTGAAAAAAAGTTAACATCCACCCACAACATACAGAACCTGACAGCTTACTGTACAAATAGTCACTGGAACAAAATCGGATCAAAGCTATTTCCGTTTATGATGGAGTACACAGAATGTATTTACTGTATGTGTCAAGTGTGCGTACACACGGCTGACCTCGCCTGGGAATCGTTCGGCATGCATCATTTAAAAGCACCGTCCGCGTCACCATCGGTATCGCTGCGTCCCAATTTAGTCATAACCTGATCACTTCATGTGGTGCCCACAAAAGTACGCTCTCGGTGAGCGTGTCTGGATGATAAATATCAGCTTCCACAAGGAGTGACGTGCAGTCTGAGCTGCCATGTTGGTTTTCTTTTATCTAGACGACTGAGTGAAATTTGCCGGTTTTCTTAGCTGCTTTAAATTGCCTGTGTAGTGGATATAACTACATGCTATCGACACCACTCAACATCCTATAGCGAATCAGACAGTGAGGAGTTCCAAATTCATAGTGTAGGCGTCAGCCTCTAACCTTGATCGACAAAGGGTGGGGGTCAGTCTGTTAACAAGGCTCCCTACTAGGTCTGGTATGAAATTGGGTCAACTTCAGATGAGAACTCAGAGGTACGTCGTTCAATCATGTCTGGTTCACCTTATGTTGAAGTCAACACCTACAGACTCAGTGACCTCACAGTGATGTGACGCATTGGTTTATGGACGTTGGAGTAGTAGTGTGGTAAGCGATAAGTTCGACAAGATGTTTAATTAATAAAGTGACCCAGCCCAATGTCTATTTTTGGTTCTATGTTTGCCTGGCTTGGGAGTCAAACGGGAAAATCGTTGAAGATCGGGTAAGTTCATGAGATTTCCGCCCTGTCACGGACAACAGTACTGGATTCCATTTAAGGTAGAATATAAACATGACGTACAGTGCTGCATACAATCGGCTTATTCTCAGGGTTATGTAATATCTGACAGATGTCCGATTTGAAGAAAAAGCAGTTAGAACACGAAAACTGGTAGACACAAGCACTTCGTATTGACTCGTCAGTACCAAATTTACAATAAGATGAACCCGTTTTTGTAGCAAACAACTAGAATGTTACGGAGATAGCATGTTTGTCAAATTACATTTACGTCGACGATAGATTAATATATAGTCGATCCAAAGAGGTGGTAGATAACCTGATGCAACGCGTAAGTGGTTATCATTCTCACTTGAAGGTCATGTGTGAATTTGAGGCAAATTGCCTGTCATTTCCAGACAGACTTATGTTGCCGAGACGATGGCTAGATTAGAAGAGCTGCCTATAGGAACTACGTGGTCTGGACAACATTTAAACTTCAGTAGCTTCACACCGTTCCAACGTAAACGAGCACCAGTAAATATGGTGTTCACACGAGTAAGACGACTATGAACTTACGACAGTCTTGCGGTGGAACTAGACTCGATTACTTCTGTTCTGTAATTAAATGGTTACCCAAAACGTTCACAGAAAGCCACTGTAAACAAAAAGCGTCATCCAAAGAGGCGATCACTGTAGAAAAAAAGACAGTCTACATAGAGTTGCTCTTTAGGGGTGATTACATAATGCAACAAACAACACAACGACTGAGAAATTCATTTTGGTGCCGCTGAACTCCGTGTGCTCTCTCGAACCCAGGAGCTACTAGTGCCTTCAATCAAAGGAGACCAGCCTATCGGTGCCACCTTACATTGTAATTACCAATTTGCATGTAACTGCGGTGAAATTTACATAGGCAGAACCGAAAGATACTTGATCTCCAGAGTGAAGGAACACTTGCCTAAATGAGTGCAAAAGTTCGTGTTACCGGAGAACGACAGTGTTGTTGCTACACATAAATAGCCAGTTTCATCCGTTGCTGGACAAGTCCTAACCAAGGGTTACGCTGTAGATCCAGGCTAGGATTCCTGCAGTTTGCTAAGGTCGTCGTAATCAATCGTCTCAAGCCAGCACTCTGTGTTCAGAAACAACTGTTCGTGAACGTAACCTTTCCCTGGAGTGATCTATTTTAACTCGCTTATCGACTACCAAACCCCCTTAACAATAACAACAATCTTTTTTTAAACGATTGTTTTTGTTATTGTTTTCGTGTTCTAATTGTTTTGTTCAAACTTCTGAAGGAAACTAATTGTTCCAAATGTCTAATTGTTGAGGACAAATTAAAATTGATTTTATTATACGGTGAATTTCAGCCCAATTGTGCAAGCATAGAATCCAAATAAAACAAAGGGAAAATTACAATAACCTGTTATGTGCTTTTTTCACTTTAAAATATCGCAAGATCATTTTCACGTGACTTCATATCAGTTTACGATTACCTAAGAGATTTCACTGATATTGTTTTACAACTCTAGTGAGCTGAGGACGGAAAAGTGATAGAACCTGTTTAGTATTTGAAAGCGATGCATCTAGAGGACAGATAAGTCGCAGATTAACAAATGCAGTGGGTAAATCTTGCTGTGCTGCATGCTATCGATGTAGGTTTCACATTCTAGAAATAGTCTGTCAAAATTATCTTTGCTAGTCTGTATCTACTCTCTCGTCTGCTGTTGCTGGGACGGCTAGGTTACAGAAACCGACCGGTGACTATCGGGCAGGATCTGTGAGCACCCACTGAAATAGATCAGTAGTGATGTTAAGAAACCAACCAAGAGTGCCATCGGATCGCACCAGATCGAGACTTGTTGTTACCTTCTGGTCGGAAGTACGTTCAAAATCTTCTACGGAGTGTCTTGCGTCTACTCCCGACTCATCACAACATGGCTACCATCGACAGCAATGGAAAGAGCAGTGAGGTTGTACAACAACCAGGTGTGCGCATAAAAGAGATCCATACGGATTCAACACTACTGTAGCCATCTGTAAGCCATTTGAATCCCATTCGCCCGTTAACCCGATTAACACGTCAACATATACTGACTACGTGTCTAACACACATACGTGTCCCATACATACGGAAACACATCACAGCTTGGAAAAGTTGTGATCCACAGAATTAGTCAACTAGTGACACTCCTAATAAGTAATAGATAAGTTCCTTTAATATAAGTTGATTGCAGTTTTCGTAACCAGATACTTTTCGAGATCTTCCCCTATTGGAACTCGACAAGAGTGCATACCCTTGCCACAACCGAGATTCAACCCCCAGGCAGGCCATAATGGGGTTGCCTAAGGATAGATACTATGTCTCCTCTCGAAGTGATCAGGTAGTCTGAGCACTACTCACAAGCAACAGTGCCTGAGCGTTTGCATATGATAATTCAGTCATGCTCAGTGTGAGGTCAGTGGCATGGTGGTCGACGCGGTTGTCTCATGAAAGCGTAGTCACAGTAAAAATTCTAACCGCGACAAGAATGTGCACTCACAAACCGTAGTAATTGCGAAACTCGAATCCAGTTGCTCTGTTCAAATGATGCTGGCTAAAAAATTAGCAATATTTTGAAAGCTGAGATCAATTGCAAACGATGCTCAATTTTTCACTTATATTCCATATAATCTTATTCCAGTTTTATGCAAAATTGGATGAATCACCTGAAATTGTATAGGACCGATGAGAATTACCGAGAGAAGCCGTGTGCAACTTTGACATGTCACCGAAACTCCAGGTATGATGGTAAGACAAAACTTTAAAATTGTGTAAATCTCGGGTTACAAATAGAAATCACAAAGTCGGTAATGTTCAATGTGCGCCAATTTGCAGTTATGGCACACTTTAAGAATGTATAATGATGAGATCCAATTTGAATAGGAAAATACATAATTGGAATGAGAAACGTGGTTTATGAGAAGTCCTTCGCAGAGAATGTGCCACATCCGAGGGGTGTGGGTGTATCAGTCACCGGTGTGCTAATGTGAAGCCGAAAACCTAAATGTGCACAGGTGAGGCGTATTAATTTCAGACATTACATAGATGACAGCTTCCCTGATTAATGCTTGCTAAGATAATGACAGTACATCACACTCTAGTGCAAGTGCAATCGCGAAACATCTACGTTGGAACCAATGTAACCTGTACGCAGAGAAAAATGTTATAACAGCAGAGACACATCTCACTGTCAAAAATACCCTCAAGCTGACGAAGGCTAGTCGCTCTTTCGACTAATCTGAATTAACAGTTCACTGAAGAACATAACACAATTTGCTAAGTAGGGCTAGAACCGATCGATTGAGTAGAGAGAGAGAGATCAAACAGTAGGATACAGCCAAGCATCCTCTGACGCAGATGACAAATGGCACGGGTCAACGAACAGAAAGGCTACGTTCAATAAAATTTAAAACAGGATTTTCGTACAAAGCTGTTAGACAAAATAATACGGTAAGTTAAACGTGACGAGATATTCACATTCCGATTAAAAGCAGTGTATATAACAATGTTTGCATGTGTAAATCCAACTCAAATTGTGTGTATGGAAATTGAAGGAGTTCAACTAGGTAGAAAGTGGTAAGTGATTGAGATTTGCTGCATAGAAATATTATTGAGCAGTAAGTTAGAATCCATCTCCATTTTCACAAGCGTACCTCCCCTAAACGTCACAGAATAAACGGCCCGTATGTACGACTTCGTTAGCTGCAGTTCGGCCATCTTGTCAGTTAATGCAATGCCTTCAACTTTTATAGGAACGTTGAATTAATAGGCTTCGTGATGAACAAACCCAGCTATCTAAATACATCAGTGATCTGAAAGGAGAAAACGCTTGTTCACTTATCACCGCTACCAGTAAGAATGTCAGAAACCTATGAAATATAATAAAGTGTCTTACTGAAGAGCGTTATGTCGTCTAGCATAGTTCTTTCTATATGATATTCGGAAAGCAGTCAAGTACCCAAACAAAAAATAGATACAGAGGCTGTACTTAATGGAAATATGACCAATTAACAGCTCACGTTAAACTTTGCTAAAAGACAATTTTCCATCGAAAATGATAACATTAAACACACCAGAGGCCAATGTTGATGGGCTAGGCAAAATCAATCACCCAGAAATACTGTGATTTTCGCCAAAGAGGTAAAAATGCGCTCAGTCAATGTAGTTGCCTTGCAATGGCTTTCTAATCATACGCATTTATCATGGTACTCAAACTGTCATGTAATCGGATACATTTCCAAACGGACGGCTAAGACGAAAAAACATGTTCTCCACTAGACAAAAGAGACTCCGGATGAAATAATAAATTTCTACTGCTGCCTGAAATCCACATGGCTAATGTAAGTGCTCTTCAGCAACGATTAACTGTCATTTGTCATCTAAAGATACTGAACGTAGATATCATTTAATCAATGCAACTAAAAAACGATTAATTCAAGGAACAGAATTAGTCAGATATCTAAAAAAGTGGGTTTCTTCATCGAACTCGAAGTTGCCGCGTTTAATTGTTTTGGGTTTAATCACTCCATTGAATAGTTTTGTTTAGAGACGTCATGGATGCTTCAATAATTTGAACGTATTTCAAGAAGCATATTTTCATTGCCTTGATAAAAGTGGACTACAAGAGAAAGCAGATTATCTAAATCTGATAATGATGTGGTTTTGATGACCTCATCGATCAGGTACATACTCCATAACTAAACATCTGGTAAGTCTGTCTATGTGATCATTTCGTCTCACTCAGATATCTTTAGTTTATGTTCGAGGAGAAACATTAAACGACACTGAGGAGGATTGAACATTTCCGGCGACAAAGACATCTTAACTGAAGAAGTACTTCAATCAACGACCAAGCTGAGCTTAATTGCACTGGAAATAAATGCCGACATGCTGTTGCATGCTACTCGAGCTCCAATAAGATTTGAACGCATATTGAAGGAAAACGAACGTTAGAAAACAACAAAAAAATAATGACCGTGTAAAACAATTGAGTTGTAATAAAAAACGTTGTAAATGATATTACACAAAACTATTTCCTACTGGAATACGATCAAATGTTACAGCCACCTAATCGGAGCGTTCAACACATCATCTAAAGCGATCCAGTTCCCCTACCTCGAGATGGCAGTACTGTATCTGGGTCAAAGAAAGTTATATGTGATTATGCGCGGCTCATTATGTCAAATTTACATCTTCAGACGTAATAGCGAAAGTATTTAGAAGCATATCGAAGTCGGAGCGTTAATCGGATAGCTGTAACTGGTATGCATGGTGAAACTAAACATTAGAAACCAAGTAATCAAATCAAGTGATGATTGAATTAGTTCTATGTAAATTCTGTTTAGCGCACATTGAAGCAGCGATACATCCAACTGCTTTTATTTTACTGTTGTGGAGCCGACTGAATGGCAACTAAAGTAGTTCAGACGGGTCTCCTGTTGACTTCCTGACTCATATAAGCGGAAAATCTGTAAACTGTTGAGCCGGAAGAATCACAGAAGAGGTGACCTGTAATTTTCCAGTCGACTATCTCATGTAAATAAATAATGACAACCAGAAGAATTTAGTACACTGTGTTAGAAATAAGGTTCAAGTAGGAAGTTGTCAAGTGAGACGAATATAAAAACCTGTAACGCCATAGATCATTTTATCATCCAAAACAGTGATTTATTAAATGAAAAGATACTTTCTCAATAGAAGTTGTAGAAAGAGAATAAGTTTAGAAAGTGAAAAGGAAGGTTGGTACTGAACGACATATGTTATATACAAATTGTATCTACCACAGAAACCGAAGTGATTTCAAAAAGTGTGACACTCTAAAGATTCAACTACAAATATTATGAAGGTAAACATTTTGTTCAACAGTGTTTTCAGTTGTCAAACAGTGAGGTTTGGGATTCCGTGACGCTCATCAGAATTATGACCACAACGGACGGAAACAGTGTGCGAAAAGCTCAACTGTTCGATAGTCCATTGTAGGCTACAGTCCACATATGAGAACGATTGACCAGAATCCTAGAATCAGTTTCGGTGCGCTTACATCGCAATATCAGTTGGATTTTCTACAATCTTTCAATGGATGCTGCCCCATTTGAATAGTTAAACAACCGGGTAACATATACTTCATGTGCTCAGTTCAGTTCTCGATTAACCGTTGACAACAAAGCAGAAAAAGAAAAAATTAACGAAGCAGTAGACAAATAAGTACAAAATAAGAAAGTATAATAAATCGAAAATCAAAGCAAAACTTTGATCACATGGATTGACAGGCCTCTAAAATAGTCTATCCACTGAGCGTTGTGATCAAACGAGGCGTATGCAAAGTTCACTGGGCAAATGGACTTAGGACACGAATGGTTCAGCGAGTTGTGCAAGCAACACCATAAAATGCAGTTTCTCTTCCTTGGACGAGTGCGTATAAGCCAGAGGGAGGTGTGTATTAGCCAACTTCCGATCTGTGCAAGGTAAACGAATCAAAAACAGGTAGAACTTGAAACTGGACTCTGTCAGGATTTTAAACAAAAGATAGCAAAAAACGATTTTCAAAAAAAGGCAGGTTATGAGAAATACCTATTGTTGACTGGAAGAAAACCAACCATCCGAAGCCAGACGCACAGTAATTGAACAAATTAACTCGAAAAATTCACTGTATACAGAAGAGTTCAGATGGATAGCCTCGAGGTAGATTATACTGAATTGCAAGAAGGTAAGGGAGATAAACGAGCAATAACAATATGATCCAAATAAAAGACACATAACAACACACCTACAAAAACAATCAACAACGGAGTCTGCAAAACTACTTCAAGTGAAAAGTTGCATGTGATCGCATAAGTCCAAAACCTGGGGCGTTTGAAATCGAGGTAAGTTCATACACTGTTGGATGAAAGGTGAACATAGGCAGTTAGCATTGTTTAACTCGGATCGGACGTGAAAACGGTACGGATCGCTCGTAACTCGATACACTTTTCCACATAAACTGTGACTGAATATTCAGTGGGAATGAAATGAAGCATTGTTTAACCCTGTTTAGCGATCGATTGTATGACTTTTAACAAATGTCGCTTATTCGTCGAATCAGCTCAGTTTCATCGAGCTCGGTATGTTAGTTGTCAAAGAACAAGACTTGAAGATCAATCTGAGCTTGAAAGGCGGACTAAACAGTTTGACCACAGAAAGGCCTATAGAAGAATGTATATATGTAACATCAAGGGCAAACGTTTAAGCGATACCATGAAAAGTCTGATGATTTAAGATGATCCACGTGCAAGTCTATGCATGACCACATATTTCATCAACTAGAAAGGATGAGTTCGTCTATCTGGATCAAACAGTTAATGGTTTGTGTAACAAAGACTTACAGAGAAAATACTTAGTAATAAAATCGGTTGCCAGATTGACTAGATAGATGGAGATGACGCAATGTTGTGAGGGGCACACAAAGAACTGCTCAGAAGTGAAGGCATGTGTATAGAAATTCAACGGGTTGAGAGTGAGAGCCGTACTCTACATCAAATACCAGCCAATTAGCCGATATGAACTCGCTTGATCAGCTGTTCCTTCAAATACTCAAGTGTGTAAGATGATTCGTAAGAACATACAGTGATAAATTACCCCATCCACTCAACAGTGCTTGTCACTTCAAAAAATCAACATCTCCTCCTGACTACATGGCACAATGAAAAAACAGAAGGCATCACAAACCTCTTCGAAATTAGGTTCTTGATGAAGTAACCAAACAATCCAGTCAACTAGAACAAATACAACTAGCAACAGTGCTAGCATGTACGGTTATTTCTTTGACTGATAATGGGCTACTGACGAATAACAAGTTGATTATGGAAGAAAAAACAGTGAAACGTTGAAAACGGACGACAATTACACAGATGATAGACTATCCCATTTGCATAAAACAGGCATTGCTTTGGTCACACATTTTTTTAAGTTTAGGATGAAAATAAGTAGTAGTGACGTCTCATTGGAACAGTTGAGTGCACGACCAACGCGACACACTTATACTTCATATGGTACGACTTGGACGTACGTTTCATTGTCAAGCCAACAATCGAGTGCGTATTTTTGCTAATGAGCTAGGTCAGTAGGACATAGTACAGTACGATTAAGCACACACAGCATTACGGTACGTTAGTAAAGCGGATTAACACACAGAATAAGTCTAGCTCAGGGTGACGAAGGACAGCCTGAAACATGAACTGTTTAATATGTATCAACATGACTGTTCGTCCGAAAGGCTGCTTCGAAATCCATGAATGAAGTCACAGCATAACCAGGCATATGTATTGTTATACATTATTCATAACAGTAGTAGTTAAAAGTACTACGATGCATTGTTGGGCTTCGCAGAATGTTAAGAGGATCAAGCCTGTAACAATCGTCGGCAAAACAAAGTGCAGACCAACGGAAAACAACCAACCGATAGGATGAAGCGCACTGATGGTAAATGCCTTAAGTATATTATAAAACCACTCTCTTGAAGACAGGAAAACCCCCTATTTAGGGTTTGACAAATCTGGGGTACCTAGTGAGATGTACAAGCTCAAACCCACGTTATAAATACACGGTCCTGTACTCCATGCTCAGGCCTTGGCTACTAAGGAAGTCTGGTCGATCGAAAACTCACACGACGCATCAACCAGAGCATGCGATGAATGGTAACTGCAGGGAATGACCCGAGTTTCATAAAGCACATCTGGAATCGCGTTGACCGGCAAGTTTCTAAAACGCAATAGCTAGAAATGCCTTTTGATCCAAGGCCCGTGACTCTGAGCATTTAGGCAGATAAGGCAAGGGCAGATGACAAAATTGGACGGTGCCCCGAATAACAAAGGTGAGCAAGTGTCGAGGGGTCATCGACTGGAGTTAACAGACGGTAACTGTGTCTCCTCTCGAGGCGATCGGGCAACCTGATCATTACTCACAAGCGAAAGTGGATGAGCGTTCTCATATGATAATTCGGTCGTGCCTAACGTGAGGTCAATGGCGCAGTGGCAAACACGGTTGCCTCATGAACAGCGTGGCCGTGGTTCAAGTCCCGGCAGTGGCGATGATATGCACTACTGACGAGCACTAATGAGGGCGAAACTCGAGTCTAGTGCTTCTTTTCGAAAGAGGCCGACTGGAAAGTCTATGTGAATGCGAAAGCTGCGATCAATTGTGGGTGATGTTCAATCTATATGAAGGCATAACAATACGAAAATAATAACAAAACGAAAGGTCTGTGTTTTGTTGGCTGTATCATAAGTACTGATCTCAGCTTATCATCAAACGTGTTTCTCAGTGTGAAGTGGAATTGTGGAGCTCAGTTTTGACAAGCAAAATTTACTACTTATAACTGATCAGTAACTTAACTTTAAAACCCAATGTATACACAACAAACGTGGAAAGCAGAACCGCACATTGCGAGTGATGATCAAATTACATCAAAAAATTCCTAAATACCCGAGAGTGAAACCATATTCGTCGCAGCCGCCGACATAAATGATATCAACCAGGACAGCTAGAAGCATGTGAAGCTCATGTAAACATAAACAAGGATCGTGTCACCTTCTCATCCTATCAAGGTTCACAGAACAACCACAGTTTTCTCAGTATGTATTGTGACAAATTGAGCAGCACCCATAGGTAATCGTAGCCGTTGAACTTCCATAGACTTCACAACAAGCTTCTTTCAGTAAGAAACACAATGCCTTATTTTCACCCTGATGAAAGCTCGTCAATAGTGCACATCTTTGCCACAGTCGGGACTAGGACCACGACCACGCTTTTATGAGGCAAACATGTTGGCCACTGTGCCATTGGCCTCACACTGGGTACCGCCGAATTATCGTATACAGGCATTTGGCCGCATTTGTTTGAGTAATGTTCACGCTGCCAGACCGCCTCGAAAGGGAATACAGCAACTGTCCTCTTGACCATACTAATGACTAGAACTTCTCTCCAATTTGAAATCACATAAATCACTGAACATGTTGAGTGATATATTGATTACTGGTAAGCTGTAGGAGATTTAGATGATCTAGGCTAAACCTCACTCATAACTGACCGTAGGTTTCGTGTTCCCATAGACTTCCCAGTTAACTACTTTCAAAAGGATTTGAGATTTAGCAAGAGTGGAACTTGAGTATAGTAGTTCTTTTCGAAAGGTGCTGAGTAGGATGTCTATGGGTATGCAACAGCTGCAATCAATTGTGAGTGGTGTTCAGTTTGTATAAAACCAAAATATCTTACTACTCACAAGGATTGTGACAAATCAAGTATGACTAGACTGAGATCAGTAGCACGGTGGTCAACAAGCTCGATTCGAAGATATGTTGACCGGAGTTCAAAGGCAAATATAGCAATGGGACATATAACAGAATAACATGTGCCCGTTGAATAAACGAAAATAAATAAATTCAACCGAGTATGAAGTTGTAAGTTCCAAACGGGGTCAATGTCTAATGGAATTTCAACAGCTTACTGTTTTTTTTAATCCGCTATCAAGAGTAGTGGTAGTATTGGTGTCATCTAAACTCTTTGATCAGAGTTCGACAAGGTTCCCGGAAGAGTTAATTCAACAGGTCAACTAATACATATGCTTTTGAGGTTAACGGTAAATCGAAGTAAGTTTTTTGTCTTAAAGCGCCGAATAGAACTATAAACAAAGATTTAAAAGTGTGTAAAACGGGAGCGAACAAGTGTTTCGTCATAGAAGCGGTTCAACCGTGGTGAGACTGAAGAACAAATACACCAACCAGTGCGAAAGATCACCTCGGATTACAGGACAGCCAGCTCAAGAATGCATTCTTACAAACAAAAGCACCGCGATGCCCACACAAATACTATCGTATAAGTTGAATCGATTAGCTATGCGCACCTAAAAAACAGTACTGACGTGAAAACTGTGTAGTGATGGACTCGTGCTATAATGCCGTTATCTCGACACAGTTTAAAAGACGGTAACATTTTGAGAAGTGAAAAGGTCAGAAGGTTTAATTTGCTACCAAACAGAAGCACATGATTTACAAAAGGCCGATCTTCAGTATCCATCTGATACACTGGCCATACAAAGGCATTAGTTACCATCTCTTGGTGATCGTAAATTGCTGACCCAACATGACATACCGAATAAAAATTGACTGGCGTGCCTTCAATGCGATTCACAGAAGTGACAAGAATAGTGAGTGAACGAATGCATAAGCTTACCCTGGAAGAAAGAACCGTTTGGATAAGACCTGATGGTCGGTGTGAGAGCCAGCCAGACCACAGTATCTGCACCTTGGGCCGGCGTACGCAGACGATTCCGCATGTAGTGATAAAAACTGGGCATGGACAAGGCAACCGCCTGTGAACCGAATAAGATCGTATAAAGTGAATCGAGAAAGTAAACCTACGTTGTAAACTAGTAAAGAATAAACTGAGAGGTTTCAGCACATAAGACAGTCGGTTGAGCTCCAACACCCAGAGGTGGAAAACAGATAAATGTGCTTAAGCACAAACAGTGAAATTGCGCGAAAATGAATGGGGCACCTGTAAACTTACAGGAGTATCAACCCAGCCAGGATGCATACAGGAAAAACAAATATCCACGTATCTCTCAGCCCACATTTCTGTCATAACCATTTGTTGCCGTTTATTCTGCGCGTAGACCATTGCACCGTTAAAATGTGTACGTTTCCCAACCAACATCGGATCGGAATGATTCAGCTGTTGCAAGAGCATACCGCCGGAACTGACGACAATTACGCGCGGCTAGTCAAAATGAAAAGACACTTGAAAAACAGAAAACGAATAGAAGCAAAAACATTTTTTTAAAAAAAAAACAGAAGCTAGGAATAGCAAATTAAGCTACAACTAGAGTACCCACATTAAATGGTGTTCGTTATGTTGTACTATTGTTATACCATGCCCCTCTGTAACTATTTTTATTCAACACAACAAAAGACTGGAATTAAACCACGAATATGTACTATACAACCGGTACACACCAAACTCAAATAGGCAATCGTCTTTTCTGTAGAATAATGCATTTAAAAACAGACGAACTGTGTGAAATAAATACGGACGATTTCTGAAACGGGGTCAAGGAGACCATCGGATGATAAGAAAAGCACAGATGACTGCTGTGTCTAATAGCATCACGAGCTAATGTGACAGTATGAATGTCGAGTAACCTAGTCATTCGTGCAGTCGGCATAAACGGTCACGGTTCGGGGGAAATTTGGGGATTATTTTCAACACGTAGCGCTCAAAGTGCCTATAACTGTGATATTGTGGGTAAGATATCGACTTGAGCGACTGCAAACAACTAAATAGAACTTTTTTTAATGTTGAAGGAATAATTATACGTAACTTTTGAACACGTAAGATAGGATTGGGCATCACCTCGCCAATAGTCGTGAAGTGAATTAAATAAAACGGGTCAAATCGAATAGCGTTCGAACGGGTTAACCAGCAGAAACGTGATATCCAGTAGTCACGCAACAAGGTCGCAAGATTCTCTAATGCTGGGGTATACCTCTGACCTATCAGACGATATCTAGTACATGCCCCTCTCCAGTTTGACTTAAGACAGCAAATATCCTATAATGAAAACGTTGAAAACATTTCGACCACTACACGCTGAACAGTCTCTACGTTTGACAGCAACCTGCATAATTCGAGCGAACTCAAATGAAAAGAAATGTGCGAACTTCGCTTCAGTCAGAACTCATCAGTAGTGCACAACCTCCCTTTGACCGGGAATTGAACTCCGGTTGGTGTTTTTGAGACGAACGCACTTACCACCACTCAACAATAAGCGCAAACATTATCCAGCATCTTAAGCTGCCGATTTGATCTAGAAGTTCATATGGTTAGGTAAACAACTGGATTCAACAGAACAGTTACTGTGTATTCTCTCGTGACCACCAAACAGCCTGAGCAGTACTTGAACGCGATTTTGGCTGAACGTACCGTTGTGATAGTTTGACCAGGTTCAGTGTGAGGCCAACGTCACATTGATCAGTACGCTCACTGTAGAAGCACATGAACCGGAGTTCAAGTGCAGGAATATGGACTACCGATTAGTTCTAACAAGAGTAAAACCTAAAACGAGACAGCCGGTAAATAGCACCCTGAGTATGACAACTATGATCAAAGGTGAACGATGTTTAATGTTTAACGTGACACTACAAAAAACAGGCGTGACTAAAAACAAACACTTACATCACCAGACTTGCGTAGACAGGGAAGCAGCCATTCCGTGAGTATGTAGGTTCCAAGTACATTTGTAGTGAAGTTGGTTTCTAAATCATTCTCATCGACTGTCAACTCGTTCACCATACAACCCGCATTGTTGATCTACAGAACGTAAACAAGAAATAGTTGCTTGTGATTAACAGATGTGGAAAGCAAGAAGTAGTCAGTAATAAGTAATGTCCAACGGCACCCAACTCGTTTACCCCCCAAAGGTGTGCAGACCAACCTCTGGACCATATCAGAATGCGGTTCATTGTTGATTATCTTTAATGGGCATGAAGCCCAAAAATGTTACCTCGTGGGGTGGATGACGCTATAAATGGACACTAAGACTGAAACGGCACCAGGGATCAGCATTAATGCCCAATACACGGCGTGTAAGTGGTGTCGAAGACTACCTAGAGTCAGATTGATCAAGCAAAAATCATGGGACATCTGGATACACTCGTGGGTATCACGATTATAGCCTGAATGTGTTTACACTATAACATCGTTGATACGATCAGCTGCTTGTACACAGTTGATCGTAACGATCCTCGATGAAGTGGTGGTTCGACCTAGCTAAGTTTCACCGTCACCATGTAAGTCGGATATCTGAACCAGGGAGCTGCGAGTAAGTGTCAGAATTGGTCCGACAACTCGACGTGCATGTTGCCGATTAGTCCTAACTAAGTGAAAACGATTGTCTGCCAAGTCATTGGTGATTACTAGGACTAACTGCTTGCAAAGCTATTCTAAACCTATACTACAGCAGTGGTGGATTCCTGCTAGTTTGCAAGCAACTCAAAAGTGACTGATTCATTTCAGCTTTTAAGAAAAAGGCGCAACAGCCAAGGAGGGCAATGACTAGATGGCATTTATGCGAATAAGCTATCATAAGAAGCCTGATGCTATTTAACAAGCTGGAGATGTCCGAGCCTAGATAGAAGTTGTCAACGTGACCTGGGCCCGAACCCGCATGGAATAAGAGCAGGAGAAGAATAGAGTGAGTAGTCATAATGTAAGTACGATTGTTCGAAAACATTGAGTAGTTGTGTACAGTACAACACAATGAACGAAATAAGCTCCGATTTTGACACACAATGGACAACGAGAACAAACAACTGTCAATGGACCCAGTGTCCTGTATGAAAGTGTGCCTGCTCGCGAATGTTCAATACTAGGATGCGACAGCTCAAGCTGGATGTCTAAGACAAGAACCAGCATATAAAAGTGCCATAACTCACCAAAATGTCTAACTCCCCTTGCTCTGCCTCAAACGTGCGTGCGAATTCAAAGATTTTCCGTGAATGGGATAAATCAACCTGATGCAAATACACGGGCTAAAAAGGGATCAGAAGGGGCAAAACATTGCATAAAGAAACGAACTGATTTGGTTATCAATCGAGAAAGCAGTATAAGCCTACTAAGATTCAATCGATTGAAAGAAACAGTGCTCTCTCTATAGTGACCACCCGTAGGGAGCACAAGAATTGACCAATCTAAACAGATGGACAACATAAAAGAAAACCGCCACCTTGTCCATATTACAACTGTATGTCAATACCTCTGATGTGGTATGTGATAAATTCAAGTAGTTTTCTGTCAACCATTATACTGCCGCTTTACTTGGCTCCTCTACACTATCACCAAATGTGTATGGCTTCCTGGTTGTCTAGAAATGTCTCTGCAATTATACTGTTTCTATCTGCTGAAGCCTCCGCTTCCTCGCTAGTTTTGTTCCTTTGGTTTCCTTCATCGTCTTGACTGCAAGGAATATCGGCACCTAAGTGGGAGGATACGACCAAACAGACGGATCCACCAAGCCACCAATATACTCGAACATTTAAGACACTGAACACAGATCGATATGGACGTGAAATTATACTTCCGCTCCAGAAGTCTGTATTCGTTTTAACTTTAAGGCACTTAACGTGAGGTAGTAGCCTATACGCCTCGTTGACTCCCCGAATCTGTTGCAGGAAACACGATTATCTTCCCTTCCTTCGATGTCCGGTAAACTCAAATGGATTGGTCCTGAAAACATTGTTCAGTCGGAACTGAACTCGATATCAAGCGTTAAATCTGGGACGCATGCCGATATTATATTAGCACAGTCAAAAATCCCAGTTAACGGTAGAGAACCGACAAGCACATATTGTCTCTTCGTTGTAGGGCAATGACAGCTAAGAATCCTCGTCAGGCTACACCTCAAGACTTATTCAAATCCTGGCATTACAAGGCGTGGCGAAAACTGATCCGAAGTTTGAGTTGAGATACACACTAAGTAAAAGCGGACTCACTCAGTACTTATGGATCATTTTTATGTACTCAGTCTTAAGGTAACGTCCACCCTTTTTGTTCACACAAGTAACCCGAAATACGACTGTGGCCAGAGGAGTTCACGCAATTGACGATACCATGAACAAACCTGAAACACAGCAAAAAGGTCGAGAGGATAAATTAGGAGTGATGATCGTTGTAGGGATTGATGAGGTGGCTTTTGTATATCACAAGTAAACCGGGTATCGTTTCCACGGGAGTGGCGTGTGTAGAGATGTGATCAATCTGAAGGGAGCTCGTTGTTAGCAAAGTAGTAACACGAAGAAGAGCCAAAGTTAACAGAGTGTTAATGTTCAATCGACAGCAAAAACCAATAAAATCAACCGGGAAATGTTGGAATAACCGAGTGTCCACTGCGACATAAATAGTGCCATATACAGCTAATTCGTCCGGCCGCAATACTGACAGTAGCGTTAAATCGTTACCGTTTACCGGTTCTTGATTAGGCTGACTCATTGGTTCCCAATTATTTGAATGACAGCCTACCGTCGTCACTGAACACATTGAAACAGAGAAAATAGATTTTGTTTTGACCAGTACATAATCCGTTAGCCATTTCTCTTGACTTCGACACGTCAAGTGGCACCTAGAGACTTTTCACCATGCCTCACCACGACATGCCCTGATCACCTCGGAATTCTAACGCATCATCAATGATCACCACGAATAATGGTTAGTGTGATAAGCTTTCCGCTGGCATCGTAGACTGTACGAACGTCAGTGACTGGACTAAGCAATCGTGTACTTGATACATTTCCGAAACATTTAGTATGAATATGAACGCTGATCATAGTTAGCTTCTTGAAGACGACATTAAGCAAACCACACCTGACTGAGCACGTCAAACCCAAGTCAAGTATGTCTAAACATTAAAGATGAGAGAATGTACAGAGGAAGAAAAAACATACTGCTTTCGGATCACCTGTAGCCTTGATTACCGTCACACGAGCCTTCTGACCTCTTTCAAGATTTCGACAAACCATGTGTACTTCAGCACCCCGTTTGGCTAACTCTTGACAGCATGCCAATCCAATCCCAGAATTGGCGCCCGTGACCAACACACGTCGGTTGTCGAGCCGAGCGGTGTCGATCTCCTGGGAATCGAAATAAGTCGACGCCACTTCAAAGCCTCTCCTATACAAATAAGTGTTTGTATGAAGATGGCATGACTCGGTCATACTTCGAAGTTTGAATAGGGTTGTCTGACAAAATAACTTACGATAAGCATTCAGTTCATACACCCGCAACAGTAGTAAATATGCGACTGACGTTAAACATAAAAACAATCGTTTTTCCTTAAAGGAATGATACGTACAAATCAATCCGAATGGTAATTGATTACCGGATCACAATCTAAGCAAAGGTCGGTGGTCAATTGTCTTTGGTATACAACAACGGCTACCGACAACCAATCGGTAGAAACCAACATTTATGGAGACAGCGAACAATGATTAACGCAGACGATGTGCGCTTCTTTAAGAACGGCAGAAGTCTGTGCCTGCGCACACTGTAGATGGTGACGGTCTGGATTTGGGTGCAAGTCTTGACTGACATTTGACAGTGGTTTTAAGAAAGGCGCCTTCCTAAGGGTACCTTGTTAAAGTCTAGCTGGCATTTGCAAACTGAAACACCTTTGGTGTCGACGTGATATATATCTCTTGCATAAAGATAGGATGTACAACGAGATTATGCATGCAGGACTGGTTTGTGGTTGTGAAACCTGTCCACTGTGCATTGATGATGTTAATAACTTGCATGTTTTCAGCAGTCATTATCGATTAAATATTGCTCGTGTGTTGTGGCAGTATCACTTAGGGAATTACTATATTCGGTGACAGTGTTGGAAACTGATAGCCTCTCTTTACACGAAGCAGTCTTGCTTCATCCGCTAAGATCCTCGGACACCTCTTACGCACGTTGATCCAACGTCTACCATATCGCATCTCATTGGCATTCTTTGAGCATGTTTAGAAGTAAGAAACAATGAACAGTCCAGAACATAGCGTTAAGTAGAAAGAAAATGATATCGTGCTTAACTTCCATTGGCTGTGAACAGCTTCTTAGCCAACATCAAAAAGCTGTTGTGTCAATAGGTCTGGAATATATGGCCACAGGTCGACATCAGTGGCGAGAAGGTTGGTAAGACTGCTGTCATGATCGCCTTTATCAACTGCTAAGTGAAACCTTCCAAGGAAAAAAATTTAAACCAAAAATAACCAAACGCCGAAATTGTGCATAATTTAAAACTGACTGATTGTTCTACCATCTGTAACAGTTAACTTGGATAGGATAGTAGATGATGGGCTAGCAACTGCTCATTCTTGCTTATTCATTCAGCTGCGTAGAGCAGATAGGGTGACCCTGTTTACATTGCGATATGGATTGGTAGTGTTGCTATATTTCATGGTTGTATGCGAGTTGAGATACCGTTCAGATGCCCGGACCAAGACGAGAACAATCAAGGTTATCAACCCCAAACCTTCGATCTGAAAGTCTGTATCGCAAGTGTGTAAGCTGGCAGTAGATTAAAATCACTGTCACCTGTTCGGAATAAGGGGCCAACATTATTCTAACCTCAACCTGGAGGACTAGAAGAGTGAAAATCACCAAACATTTACCTACTGACCAGCCTAACATGAACGACTCCGCCAATGTGATCATCATATTGTAACGAAAACGCGTCTAGTAAAGCATAATCTTTATTGTCCAACACGCTAGTTATTATGCTATGCGCGCGCTCGCGTTTTCGAATCACAATTCCAGTCCGCAACATCCCCCTCCTCCGGTTTCCGCTCACACGTCATGTGCACTTTTGCCCAGTTTATGTGTGATCGGCGCCTCCTATCGGGGGGTTTTTCACCTGCCATTCTTCGTCCGTTGGTCCGATTTCGTTGAGCGATGCCTCGTCCGGTGGCTCGTGTTGTTCACTCTCTATCCAATGTGAGCTTTGACCATATTCCATGACTGTGTCGAGATATTCTTCTGAGTGTTGCAATAATCCCGCCTCCGATCTGGTCGTCCATCCCATTTTGCCTGCCATATCTCGCCCGTTGGTCCGATCCGGTCTCCCCTGTTCTCTGCCATCCGATGGTTGAGCGCTTTTGGACGTGCCTCACCACTGCGTTGAGGTATTCCGCCGGGTGTTGGAATACTCGCATCTCCGGCCTGATAATCCACCACAATATAATGCAATTCAGCCAAACAGATCATCGAGACAAGCAAGCCGTCACAACGCGTCAAGATCCTCCCTATTCGTAATGAGGTGAGCACGAGGAAAATAAAACAGGCGAAGGACATTCGCACTCATGCACAGTCTTTTCAGTTACGATTTTGTGTTGGTTCCTGAAAGCCACTCACACAATAACAGATCAAACGATGGCAGTGGAAGACAGCCACCTGTAAACAGCCCGTGTAACCAAATCATGGAAACATAGAAATCCACGAGGTTCGTCTAGGTTCCCAAACACACTCTTTCCAGATTATTTTCAAGGACAAATGATTGTCCTAACCACCTTGAACGGTCTTGCCGAATGAATCCGGTAATTATTTGATCTTTGTCAGTCAAGAGACCGGAACAGGAGAGGAAACCGAAGAAATGGTAAGACGCGACTACATTATATCGAAGTTTCACAATGACCAACCGTATGGTTTATGAACAGCAGTTGGATGGGCGGTTAATCCATTCACCTCTTCAATGCGCAAACGTCTCCCTTTCCTACACTTTTCCTCATATCTGTTCTAACCAACGCCAACAAATAAACTGCTCAGCTTTTAACCCTACTAATGACTGAATCGCCATATTTTCGAATTCAAGCTTCTGGTTCTGCACCTGCCTACTTCATCATATCGAACTGAATAACACTTTTTTTTCAAGGGTCGTCTTGTTAATCCACTCCACTGTCGAACAAAAGCATACTGAATGGATACAAATAACGACAAAGAAAACAGTTACAGATAAGTGAAAGGCACACACAGGGAAAAAGCGAGCGAAAAGTTGGCTCACTTTGTATACTCACGTAATCCTTTGATGAACCAAACAAGATTTCGATACCAGGACATTTAGCTAAAAAGAGAGCGGTTCATGTTTGATAGAAAACAACGAAAACGAGGCTAAAACGTTTCAAAATGTGTTCTCACAAACGCGCTCAAGCTGCAATTTTTGCGGTCGAGTTTCTTGACAAAACGGCGAATTAGAACAACTAACAGAACTGTCAAACTTATCGAACCTAAAGTACTTCTTGACTAAAGAATGTTGTGACAAAAAATAAGCAAGACGGCATTAGTTCAGATGAAAAATCTGCTAGGCAATGCAGGAACATGAACAAAACTTCACCAGGAAGCAGTCGAATCAATACGACTAAATAACTAACAGACAGTGCGTCTTAAGTTACAATCAAATAAGAGCATGGAGTGACTTGTAAACACACGTAATCGAAAGACATCTACGGCCAAAATGAACAACGAAGGTCGCGCTAATCAACAAATCTTTAGTGCAAGTAATCAGCACATTCCATCTGTCCATCATTGGAAACTATCTCAACATAATGCTTCGTTCTAAGGAGAAAATCACCCACATGCCGCCGCACCTTTCGCATTCCCATAAATATGCTAGTCAACCACTTTCGGGAAGGAGCACCACACTCTAGTTTCGCTTGTCAGTAGTGAGCCTCCCTGTTACGGCAAGAATTTGAACTCTAACTACATACCCATGAGGCAATCGTGTTGACTACTGCGCCACTAACTTTATCAAGAATAATACTTAGCAACACACACTTACAAACATACAATTCGTACTGCCTAAGTTCGCCCTCGTTTAGGAGTATCACATAAATATAGCATGGCCTGGATTCCAACCGAGCAAATTCTCGTTGTACGACTCAAGGCTCTCCCCCACCACACCACTAGTTGTACGTTTACCGAATATATATATATATAACATTCGGTGAACGTACGACAAACCCTGGAAGAACGCGTGGTGGATTTTCCTCACAGATAGGCATCTCTATATGACGAACATTATTTCGGATCCTGAGCAGTATCCTATCGTAGAATGATAACACCCTCCTCTACGGAACAGATAGTTAGCTTACGATCAAAAAGTGAGCAAAGGAATGCAACCACTCACGCTGTACGAAGTCTGAAACCACGAGAAAAACTCAGACAGAACCGTGAGGACTGTTACGAGGCCCACGTCTATACAGGTTTGATGCACAAATGCCGGAGGTCATGTTGGTTTAGATGGCACAACGTACCGGCCTGTTCCACCAACCCCGGCCCTATAAGTCAGTTATCCTACTCACAGAAGGATCACAACGTACAAATCTGAAAACAGAAGTGATAACTCTAAATTCGTAGCCTATCGGAAAACGAAGAAACAGATGAGGATGCCGGAAAAACGACCCCTCAGGCGTCACTTACGGAGTATGTAGAATAAAAAATGAGGAATTACCACACGCAGGAAACATCGTCGGGCTCGAAACAGCTCATCCATCTCACAAATGTGACCGTTAAGAAGTACAAGTATTTCGGGCTACTGATATATAATGAGTAGCAAGAATATTAATCGCCAAGTGACGTCTTGAATCTGGCTTCAAAGGCGATACCACCTTCCATTCTTTCAGAATGCCCACTGAGAAGAACCATTGGATCGGGTTCAAATACAACAACCGGTAAGAAAAAAACAGAGATCAGAAAGTTAAACACGAAATACGACGGATCACAAATAAAAGCTCCATTGGCTTCAGTGACAGTGCTCACTCAGTGATAACCCTCGTCTTTTAATGAGCAACAAGGACGGCGATATCACCTCACCAAACTGATCTTGCCATAAAAGCCTCCATTACTAGGACTCAGATCGGAGCTTCCAACCTAAACCAAACGGTGAAACATCTGTATAGCATTACAGCAAGCGAGATTTCTAGTCACACACAAAATAATCAAATCACAGAAATTCTTACATAAGGTCATCAACACGCTTATCGATGTGCCGGAGTTGCACACTGGTAAAACATACCGGTGAACCGTATTATTGCTCATGCGGTGTTCAAACTGCTAATGAGGAGCCGATAACCGAAATCAAACAGTCTGCGAGCACTATGCGCACGAATGGACGACGTTTTGCAAATGTATATAAAAAGATACCTCGGACTGAGGTGTAGTATGCCTTATTCACTCATGTGCCCAGGCACATTATGACCAGCGTTGGTACCCACCACGGAAAATTCTCCAGGTAATGAAGAAAGCTGAGTTCAAAAATATATGGCTGGTCGGGAATCAGTTCCTCGGGGAAGCCGCGCATATCCAATGCGATAACCTGGATGTACAAATCGTACGTATAGAAACCGTTCAAACATAAAAAGCACAGCCAGGGCTACCAACAGACTAACACAACCTATTGTCATCTCTCAGATGGAGTGTAGTAACGCCAGCCTAATTATTCCATCCTCTCCAACCTCAAACTCAGCAGCACCCAGTAAACAGCTTCTAACAATCTTGCCAGTTGTGATGTGTAACCTTCGAGAAAAAGAATAGTACAAATAGATCACGTCGATGGTATCACTCAGGTTGATAACAACGCGCAGGTTGTACGAAGATTATTAAACCGTATGACGATTTAAGTATCACAGTATAAAATGTGCTCCTCATCATGATCAAACTAGTCACCAGTCAAGTACTTAGTTAAGTGATATCACGTCCTACGGTAACAACCAACGAATATAAAGCAGTGTTAATCAAAGCCCAATTCTATGAATCGAAAACGAGGATACGTAAGTGTCGGGGAAGAACCCAATTCCCCGAAAATACCGTTTTATTTGACTTCGCTGTGGCCTAACTCACTATTGATTGTAGTGACCTTCATAGTCGGCACGGTCATGTGCCACGTCCCCCATCACGTGCATTCTCAACCTTTGTGCCAAATTCTGGTGCCCCGAGCACACGCACGTCCTTTAATTGGGACATCACTGTACTGTGTGAATCTTTGTCTGGTCCGCTTTCTGACCATGTTCTTGATTGGTCACAAACCCTTTAAATATGGTCTAGTTTGTGACCGTGTTGTTTTC
The DNA here is from genome assembly GCA_014338405.1 of Paragonimus skrjabini miyazakii. NCBI lineage: Eukaryota > Metazoa > Platyhelminthes > Trematoda > Plagiorchiida > Troglotrematidae > Paragonimus > Paragonimus skrjabini miyazakii. The sequence goes on along the minus strand of JTDE01020903.1, from coordinate 34,855 downwards.
GGATTGAGTGACATAGAGTGGCTCTGTCCGGAGGCCTGTCTTTTCTCTGTTCATACGTTAGCATTGGGTGGTTGAGTTGGCCGGGAGGATTCGTATTAATCTTACATATTTCGTAGTCCGCTGTTCAGAACCGTTGAACATCGTTCCGTTATCTACCGTTACACTAACCGTTATTCCGTTGTCTGTTTACACGCTCGTAGGCCGTATACTAAGTTACAACAGTAAGTTGACCGTATCATCTGATCACGACACCCTAGACGCCGAAAATTCAAAAACTTTAGTGATCAAATTTGTATGGCTTCCATGAGGCGTTTGTTGGGTGCAAAATGTGGAGTTTGTTAGACCTATGTGTTACTTGTTTCAGACGGATCTTTCACCAATCAATTCACCGCGATTCCTGCCGCTTATGTAAATAACTAATAGACTTGAGATTTGATGTTGTTGAAATTCAACTGGAATGTCTGTAAAGCAAACACAAACAGATAAATGAGACAATGAAACCTGTAAGGTGGTTAGCAAACAGCCGGATGCCACCATATCTCCAGAACTGCAATTCGGTTGCAAGCTGTACGAGGCATCCTGATACTGGCTGGTTTAAGACAGAGAGAAGTAGAGAGTTTATGAAACGTTTCATTCTTTCCACCTCTTCTGTCGTTGAGCTGGGATCACTTATGTGATTGTATAGCGGCTAACCATCGGTATCAAATAATAATGTACCGTTGTTGATAGCAATGATGATGAACCACGCAAACTAACATCATTCATCACAAATTCAGACAAACACCTACATTAACAACGAGCGGCACAGAAGCAATCATATAAAACCGGATCGAAGACAACCAAAGAAATAGAGTTTATTCAATCACTCGAATTGTACACACAAAATCCCAACGATATGACATACGAAAAGTAAGAAATAGGAGAGGAAAGAGTAGCATACAAAAGTACCGTTGCTGTGATCGGGTACACTGTTAAAGACGACGAAGTAAATCTACAAATGTACGTGGGCGTGTAACTCAAAAGTTGATAGCATGGCCCAAATTTTGTGTTAGAAAAGAGAAGATGTACGAACAGACGTACACATGTATGCAACCAAGTAACATGCTTTAGTGCTTCAGTGAAAGTGCATGCTGTCCGTTGATGATTTGTTTGATCGGCCGCAGCTGTCTCAGTACGTTGGCCAAAGCAGTTTGGGCATCTTCGTTTTTTCCGACCAGTTTGCGAAGACGGATTTTTTTCAACAGTTCCGTTACGGTTATCGGTTTTCGCATTAAATATTTGCGCACAGTACTCATCAATTCGGTGTCACAAGGTGCAGATGATGTAGAGGTAGGTGTTGCAGCTGCCGTTGTTGATACAGGCAGGTCTAAGCGACTTTTCTTCCCAGCCGGTTGAACTGATGAGGGGGAAGCGGTCAGAGATTCACCAGTTTCAGTCGGTCGGCGCTTGAGTCCGCTTACAGAATTGACGGAATCACCCAAATCACCAGATGTGCCGGGAGTAGTTCCAATGGTTTCCGACAACTTTTGAAATAAAATTGCTTTTCTGGAGTTTTTCTTTGCTTTTTCATCAGGATCCAGATCGGAATCTGAACTGGACGAGGAATAGGAGGATGATTCACCGTCAACAGACGAGGAACTCGAAGAGGAGGAGGATAACGCATCATGCTCATTTCTATTGTGAAGTTTTTTCTTCGCTTGTTGGATCCTTTGACTGACTTCATCGCTGACAAGATTGCCTGAGCTGTCGTAAGTCTTTCCACCGCCCTCTAGACGAGTTGCATTACCGTCAAGTTTACGAGCTACATTGGCATCATCTTGAGTGTCATCTAAATCTGACTCCGCCTTCACATCCTCGTCTTGCTCGTTTTCCTCCTCGCTACCTTGAAAACAAACAAATGTTAAACTTAGCAAAACTGGAGTAAAGAAAGGGATTTACACATACTGACTTACTTAATCTATGACAAAACTGTCAAAAGTTGACATAAAGTAGTTTCTTACTGTTAACTCAGAAGTCGTTGGTGCACCAGTGAGTCCCCAGTCAAATCTTCCGTGCACAGAGCAACATACGAACAACAAACTAAGAAAACCTGAATGGTTTGGATGAATCTTACCAGTAAACACGAGCACAAAGTAGGAGAAATGCACCCGTAATTAATATACACCGTGCTTTCACAAACTACGTCTATCCTCATGACCGATTCGTGGACGAAATGTACTTTCTGACTTGTACTGATGTGTTAGCTGGTTCGCTGGAAGACTTTCCCTGATGAACATACAACAAGGATGGAAGGAGAGCTCGGATAGGCATACACAAGTGTCAGGGCGGCCATTTCTTTCCGTCCAAAAACCGCTTCCGTCCTCGAGAATAAAAACGATTGACTTTGTCCTGGTTAGCGGACCTGCTCAGAGTGGCCGAGTGGTGACCTTGGCTAGTTTTTACCCGTCCGACTTTTTATGCCGCAATGCTCATTAGTGACCCTAACTCTTTTTTTCGGTAACTGTTCTCTTTGATGTCTTGGCAACGCTTGGTCATTACGTGCCGTATAAACACTTTGTAGTTGTCGCCTTTGTCACACACGTTTTGGGCGGAACAAAGCTCTTTTTTCGTACGCGTCTTTTGGCTTGTCTTGGGAGCGAATACGGGGACAGTCGCAGTACTTTTCGGGACCGAGATTTCCGTGTGAATTATTAACGAGAGGAGAATCGGAATTCTGCCAAGCACATTACGATAGCAAGGACGAATCAGCGTATCGTTTAGAAGGGTTTACAACAAGATAACCAAAAATGCATCACCCAACCTTAAGTCCATGGAAAGCAGTCAGCCGGAAGATGAGGATGGTGCGTTACAGTGACAGCCATACGGATACACCGAGTTTCAATACTCGAGCATGGACCAACGACTAATGGGTTGTATACTGGATGAAAGTGGACGAGCATGAAGGTTAAATCACAGTTGTAGGCACATTGGCAGGCATACACAACAACTGTGAGTAGTGTTGTCTAAATTCAAACAGGTCACTATTTAGAAAGACCGTATATGGGACTGACAAGTATGGTCAGACAATTAAGATTATAACGCCAACAATTTGACAGAGCCATTAGGGTAGCATTTATTGTTATACGCAATGCTGCACATACGTAAATAAACAGCTTCAGCGTTTGCGTACAAGAGATCGGAAGTGGTCACAGTGGCAGGCCACTGAACAACAAAATATAACGAGCACAGTTTTCATCGACCTCATCATCATCATCATCATAACAGACAGCGATGTCAGTGGTTTACATTGATGCTAAAGTACAACCATGAAGAAAGAACAAATCCTGAAGAATAACAGAAAAAAGGGAGAGAGATGTAGCAATATAACCATCAAAAATTGTTACATCTACATTCAACCAATCGACACAGAGCTGCGTAACCTTGTAAACAAACAACCGAGCTACACGTGAAGATGAGGCGTCATCAGCAAAACAACTTCCTTACAGCGTTCACAGCAACGCGTCACTAAGTGCACTCACTTCACAGACAACTCGGACAAACAACCACAACATTCACGCCACTGAGCGCGATTAGCCGCCATCCCACCCAACGTCTCCAGCCACCGACTCTATGAGTCACGAGGTCCCCAGCCTAGGAGACGAATCCAACCTACAGTAGCCAGCTTCTTAATGAACGACTTCAGTTCCCTACACCCGACCATCATCTGTCCAACTCGCACCTCACGCTAGTCAGCCGCTGCATCGGCAAACAGTGCTCGGTGTGGCAAACGATTAGCTCGAATCATTCCTACATGGCCTTACCATCGAAGTTTGTGCAAATGTAAAGAGTGAACAGAAGAACTCGTTTAACAATCACTAACATCATCATCATCTTCATATACCCGCTTCGTCGCGTACCCGTTGGTACTACTCGACACGAACTACCGAACGCAGATATCAATGGTTACATACCCGAAGACCAGTCACGTCTTCTATCGTAAACGGCTAAGTATCGTAGCTGCAAAATAACACAGCCCGCAAAATCATCTTACATACGCGACCCTTAACCCTGAGAGTTATGTCTCTCTATCCCAAAGATGTACTAAATTAGGTAATACCAATTTATCCTGAGAGATACAACCATATGTTCAATTCCCTGCACCTACACCACTGCCGTCAATACAACTTCCCAAGTACACAAACCTGGCATCGTCCAACACTAAACCTACGCAATCACAGCAGATTTGTAGAAGCACTTTGCACTTTGAGGCTGCAAAGTGCATTCCAAAATATTTAGCACAACGCGAAATAGCGTCTACCATTCTGTGTGCTAATTGGAAATTATCAAACAACAACACCTTGTCATTAACATAACCAAGATCAGTCAATCATCCAGCAATGATAGAACGTCCACCCCGACATCTTGTAAGTGCCACAGACAACCCTACATCAGTTCGTCTATGACAAAATTAAACAAAAATGGTGAAAGTTGACAGACTTCAAGTGCGTCACTCCTGTTGCTGAAACTGTCAAACAGTTCACCGTAAATCCTAACCTGAGCTGAACCGTGAGAATAATGCACCGACAGCATGTACACAAATCTGGTCGGTACATCACTGCCTTTAAGCAACTTGAAATGTGAAGATCGATCCGCCGAATCAAACGCATCTTTAAAGTCGATAAATACGGTCATTGTTGGCCGGTGGTACACACGGAACCGTCCCAGAATTTAGCGAACAGTAGAAACTTGATCAAAATATCCTCATCCAGGACGAAACCCTGCTTATCCTTCACTCACATTTGCCACCCGAACTGCAGTGAGTCGAGGAAGTACGATGGATGCCATAATCATAGTAATGACTGGGGTCAAGCTAATTCCCCTATGGCTTTCGAAAGAACCCCGGACTCATTTCCTGAATATGGAAACTATTACCCAGTGACCACACCACTGAAGAATGATCTCCGTCGTTCACACTAGTTCGAACAACTAAATCAAGACCTCTGCTAACGTCTCCCCATCATCTTCGAAAAGTGCCCACAACAGGTCATCTGAGCCAGCAAACCTATGAAGCTTCACAATCGAAATGTCATTACGGACCACAGTTTTAATAGATGGTCCTAAACCTACCAATTAGATTGATACATTACAAGTTTGTATCGCTAACCCAGTAGAAGCAGGAGACAAACTAAATTAACTTTCAGTGTTCCATCCAACACTCTAACCTTCCGAGAGTATTACAGATAAGTGTGCCATCCGCCTCGCCGATAGCCCCACTGCCGGACGGACACCTTAGGCCAATAGTACGGATAAGCTTGAAAAGTTCGTTAGTATTCGCTAAAGCATGAGCACCATCCATTTCCTCAACTTCCCTCATTAGCCAAGACTCACAATCCACGACCAGGATACGCTCCGGCTTTCTAACGATATCCCTCCTAAACTTGTTACATGAATTCCCAGGAGGAATGTTCCGTCTGGTCACAAGGAGACCGGACCTGGACGTGGTGTGACGGCTTGCGCATCTCGATGACCTGTTGGGTTAAACTGGACGATGTGGCCACCACACCGATAGAGTTCCTCGTGCCAGGCAGGTCAATAGGGTGAGGTCTGACAAACCAGTCTCTTGGTCCTCCAGGTTGGGAGTTGGATGAAGGCTGGCATCTTTTTCAGAAAAACGTACCAGTTCCAGTACACTGCCACCCACCCGCTGCCTGATTCGGCGAAGGTGGGCACCAAGTATAATAATGACGTGCATGGTGCCTAAAACAGGTGCTAGCGAAAAGTAGCTTGTGTTCAGCTCACAACCGCAACAGTCGCCCGCCATTATCCAAGCGATATGATGCCAGCCCAAACTTGCCACCCGGCCTCACCAAGGCGGCCGACCTGGGCGTTCATATCTGGTGCCAGAGTGACTGCATTACAACTATGTGTCGGTCGTGGGACAGCGGCCAGATCCGAGCAAAAAGCGTTCTTAACACCGACGTCACCGTGGCTCGTCAGACATTTACCTACTGGGCTGCCTAGCATGAATGACTTTGTTGGTGTGATCATCCCACCATTCAGTTTAGTCCAACAGGTTATCGAGATGCGCAAGCGCTCACACCACATCTCATTGAAAATAACCAGAGTTAGCCAGAGTAAACCACAATAGCAAACACAGCGCGTTACTAACAGTGCCTCTGAGATCACCACAGCGTGATCGATTTAGATGTGACTTACGAGTAAATACGAGATGGGTCATATTTTGCCCCTGATGGCGAGGACTGCTTATAAGAGGTAAATTCACTTTGCCTGTATGCTCGGGAAGGCTCAAGGTTACCTTAGTAACACGAGTTTCGAGTTATGTAATCGGGGTGATACAACCGCTTTCATTTCTGAGCTCCACACCAGTGACGCTCATCGGCAGTTAACTGCCTATATTCAGTTGCCCGATGCTCGACTGATCCTGAGCTAATCGGCACGTGTAGTGTGATAGCCTGTTCAGTTCCACGCCGGCTTATCGTGCTGAGGCAGGTACGCATTGGCCTGATCTAACAATAAAACATGCATGTAGAAAGCAAACCTTCGTAGGGAAAAAGCGCCGCAACTAAAATGGCTGACGGCAAAGAAACGAGTGAACAACACCGATGCAGATTACCAGACACGCGTTCTAATGAAGGACGTATAACCTGGTAAATGGCGCATATGCGTCGAGTCTAGCACATTCGTTAGGCTCAAACGACAAAACAAATGAACACAGTTTTTGCCCAGCCATTACATTGTAGCAAATCTAAGCACAGCAAAAAAACACCTAAACAAACAGGAAGCGACAGAAGCCAACAGTCGAAATTGGGGTTAAAAAATATTGTAAGGTCTCGTAACAAGAGTGCCGTCAACTTTGAGTTCGCGTCATATCTGAGAACGGGTAAGTGGAGAACGCGGTGAGTTTATTCACATCTTCGCCAGCAGAGGGGAAAGACAAGCAGCAGCACCGCAAAAATGGTTCACGTACACTATGCACCCTTATTTCCAACAATGTACCTCGGAAATCATAAATCAAAGAGCGAGGTCCGCATGCCAGAGTATTTCAAGAATCCACAAACTCTCCCGAAATTTCAAAGAACTTATTTTCGAAATTTTCCAGCTTATCCCTGTATCGGTGCAGATTACACATAAAACGATGAGAGTCAACCATGAGAATTTATACACATTGCACGATCATGTACAGGTAACAGCTTTTTTGATTCCATTACAGCCATTGCCCGGAAGTCCTCGATGAAACATATATTAACTCGAACAGTACTTCGATTCTAGAGTCAGGCAGAAGCACGAAAAGATTAGTGGAATAACTTCAACTAGAAACTGCTAACGATTCGGTATGAACTTTTAGTGTGACTTTTCGTCAGTGAGCCGATCAAAATTGACAAACACTAATCACTTACTCCTGCGTTTATTTGACTCTGCTACGAGATCGAGTTTCTCAAGTTTTTCATTTTTTAATACTGTTACACTGGAGGAAATTTCGAATTCATCAGGTTCAGCGCTTTTCAGTTCCTTCTTTAAAATCGGCACTTTCCACAAAGCTCGTACATGCTCCATTCTTTTCCACTTAATACATTCTTACTTTTCTCCTGCTTACGTGGCACTTGCTTCAGGTAATGGACATAGACGAGCAGTTTCTTGACTATGGAAACACCCGTAACATGACCATTAGTATTAAGTACTGCCTGGTGGACCATCCGGCTTAAAATGAAACTTTCTCTAATTTTTCGACGTCAATCATTTTTGAGCATGGTGTTTCTGTCGCTGGCTCGAATCCGGCCGAAGCTCTTGCTTTTCACAGTTGGATCTGGTCTTCAGTCAATCACGTTGTTAACGCTAAGGCTGCGCTCAACTGTTGCTGATTTATGAGAGAGAGGTAGTAATTGCTGGACTGTCTCCCGCAATTCACCGTATGGGTTTATTTCACCAATGTGCCAGTGAAGTAGTTCAATTCCACGTGTTTCGCTGTTGTACTCCAAACTTCTTAATTCAGTAGTCATTCTGAGACAGTACCACACGTCTCACTGAGAACAAACAAGTTCACGTGTGAGATACCACCCGAATGATGTGCAATAGTTCCCCGATCACATAATCATAGGGAACCCCACTGCTAAACGAAGAAACTAACGCGCATGCCCAGATTTTTGTTCGAGACAACAACTGTGATGTACAAATATCAGACAGCGCACCAACGTACGACCGTGCACTCAAAACTGTAAAGCCCATGCTTGTATTCGGCGACTAACGGTAAGTGGGACAGAAAATGGAGAGGGACAGTCAACAGTGTATAATCGGTGTGAATCACACCTGAATGTACATGGCACCCGTTCTCAATTCGTTACACTTTTACGCAGGAATAACCGCTTCTTGGTATCAATAGTCCAAATGGTCTTTAAAGAACATTGGTGGTTGTCCGGACAATCCAATTTCGCGGGAACTCACAGGTTTTCCCGAACTCCTAATCGGTTTTTACACTTTAATCACAGTACACGATCGCAAAAGGAATAAACAAACCAGTATGAATTTGTCAGTAAAAAAGTCCACTTAAATTCATCCCAAATTGATTCTCCTTTGAAGAGAATTCACGCAATGATCCCTCCTTACATGTCGTGATGTGATTCTGTTAGATCGGCTGTATAGTCTCGAAATCTCAGTTAAAAAGAAATCCGGAGTTCCGTGGTCCTGGAAATCATTCGGCCAATGTGATTTTAAATATGTCCTACTGAACCAGGAAACTTGTTTCCGAACGTTTCGTCTGATACAACGTTGGCAATGAAAAAGCAGTTGGATAAGCTGCTTGCACGGCTTTTCAATAGTCTAAGATCCATCGTTATATCCTCAATCCAGTTAGAGTGATTGGGTCTCCTGATGCACGTGTAGTTGGGGCGTTGCCAACATCGAAATTATCCATATCCTCTTATTTGTATCGACGGGCTCACTCGGCGGCCAGATGAGTTTTGACACCACCGTCCAGATTTTTGCGTATATATTCACAGTCGAAAGGATTTCACGTTTGACATACCATCCACCCTAACTACGGATAGCGGCTTTCAGTATGCATCACATTTATTCCAGCAACTCAAGTGTCCTTGGAATTCACCGTAGTCATACCGCAGCGTATCACCTACAATCACGTAATGACCCACTCGGACAGTATAACCCTTCTTGACCCAACAAGCTACGCATCAGCTGAGGCACCTCAAGTTCAACCTAATTCATTAACCAACATCATTACAAAATAGACCCACCAATTATCCTAACAAAACTGACTTCTCGCAAGTACTTCCCCACTAGATAAACTCCACGAATCACTACAACCAGCGCACAGAAATCTACTGCGTTTTTGACCGTTCGGACAAACAGTAAACGCTAGAAGTTCGTGCACCATGCAACATCGTATCGATCGGCCATCTCATTCCAGCCCAGCTACCGGAAGAAACTATTCCAAGTAACCCACACACATTACAATTCGAAGACCTGGTCCATTCGCGCGGAGGATGTTCACAGAGTATCCATTTTCCACCATCGGTGTCTCCAAAGCCTTAACAGTGTTTGGTGGGAGTACCGTGTCAGCAACGACGACGTTCATCGACCTATCCTCGGAACGAATAAACTCTGTCGACCTTTAAGCATATTGGTCCAATCTCCCAAGCTTCGTTGGCTTGACCACATCTTACGAATGCTAACTCACCGCCTGTCACATAGCAACTTGTTTGAGGGTGGTGGGTTGGACTGAAAGCAGCAGCCTGGCGGTTGACGCATGACCTGGATTCGGGGTATGAAGGCATTCACTGTGAAGTTTGCTTCAGTAGGGCGCTCCTGGCTTCCTGGCTGGTCCGAAAAACACCGAACACCTTTGGTTGAAAACGCTGTCTGATATGGCGAAGAACAGAGGTCAATGTCGCTCGCGTCGCGAGTCTGTGTGCATCGCTGTAACTTTTGCTTCCTTACCTCCCCACATTTTTTTCCTTCACCTCAAGTATCACTTTCTTACTTCCATAGTGTGGCATGTTTGCTACCGCTTGCGCTTTTTTACGTGTGATGTATATATATATATATATATATATAAAGCACCTTGAACGAGTTCACAAAACTA
>JTDE01020902.1:5367-25793 GCA_014338405.1 Paragonimus skrjabini miyazakii | reverse complement strand
TCAATTGTGGGTGATGTTCAACTTGAAGTTCTAGCATTTGTCAGTGATGATTTTGAGCCCATTTCTTCAATTTTCTAAAGCACTGGTAGGCGGGGCTTCTGGCATAACGTGCGCACGGACGAAGGATATCACGGTAGTTTGCCCGAAGAAGTTCTGTAGTCTTCTTGACGCTCTTGTCAACAGCAACTGAACAAACGTGAATAACCAACCACGACAGTGTTAATTTTGTTAAGGTCTGTTGGATCATTTTTAAAACGGTTATGTTTAGTTTGACTGTTGTTGAAAGATGGCCCTACGTTTTCTCATCTTCCCCAAATAAACTGCATTGCTCGTCTTTATTTTTACATCAGCTACCGCGACCATCTCCCTTACTGTTATTCAGTTTGAACCCTGTAACCTTCTAAGTGTCGAATTAATACTTTCTCTTTCCATATTCTTTTTTGAGTAACTTATAAATTTTCCATTCTGAGGTGCGAACAGTCGTTTAGCTCTGTAGTAGTGTGTAGTGTGCCACCACTTTGTTTTGTCAAACACACTCCATTCCGCTTTCTTTTTGGTTCATCACGTTTGTGCAACGAGATGGGGAGGATAATCAACCAGAGCCCGAGGTCGGCGGTCAGCGAACGTGAGGTCACTTTTGACTGATGGGCTATTTCCGGACCGTGGTACCCCGTACATGTATATGGACAAGGACACGTTGTGGATGAAATCTCTCGGTATCTGTGATCTGGTCAATACATGCTTCCTGTTGACTCGTGACTTCTTTCTCTTGCGAGACTGACCTTGTGTGTTTCGATTTGCCAACGTTGGACATAGTGCGTGTTATTCCTGTGATTGGCTTTCTGGAATATAACAGCGCCTACCAAATCAGTAACAATTTGTTTAAGTGGGCTTAATTCCATTTTATCACCCCTATTACTGAGCGGCGCCTAATTGTTCATTACGTTGTACGAGCATATTATCTGTCAAATATTAGGAGTTTTCACATTAGAGTTTGGAGACTCAGTTAGCTGATGTACTCACTGTTAATGTCGGACGTCTAGTGGTTGTTCGGACAAAAATTAGTCTACCCGTAACGTGAGTCAAAATGGTTGATCTATATTTGTCGCGTCCGTAACACAAAAAGCGTCCATATGTTCTGAGCCCGCTGAGCAACCGATTCCAGTCCAAAAAGGCAGTCGTTAAGGCGACGTTTCTCAGTGTCCCTACCCCAGTTCAATGTTTGCCTACGCCCTTTTATTTTAAAGATTCCCTTGATATGCCCAGGGAACTGCCTGGGAATGATTACTTTTCTGCGGTTCCAAATAACTGTGGTATGGTGGGACCCTTAAAGCTGAGCAGGGATCATGTTGAGGGTTAAAGCCCCATCGGAAGTGGAAGCCCATCTTGCCCCAGCTACAATTCGGTGCTCACCTGAGCGAGATCTGGTGAAGGACGTCAGGTCCCTTAGAGATGACATGCGACTGGAGGGAAAGAAGCAGAGGTTTATGAAAGCACCGCTAGAATTTCGCAAGAGGTTGAAAAAAGTTTTGTGTTTAGTAGTTTGATAGTTCAGTAGTAGCATACTGAGTGACAGTTTACCAAAGAGCCATCTAACAGGACTGATGCAAATGTTACGCGCCTGGCTTTTCATATGGACCTCATGTTCAAGAGTTCAAAGGAAGTTCTATGGTGAAATATAAGCGCATCGTGGTCATCAGTGTGGGCTTGCCAAAAATCAAGCCAGAACCTTTTAAAGGATCAGCCTTAAAATTTCATAGCTTCACTTGAAATTTTGAGCTTAATGTGGCCATCGGATTTCAGGATGATGGACAGAAGTTGCCCCGCCTGATTTATTATTGTAAGGGGCGAGGTAGGGCAGCTATTGAACACTGTGTGCTGCTGCCTAGCGAAGTAGGATTTATTCAGGCAACCAAGGTAGTGAGGCAACGAGTTGGAAGGCCCCGTGAAACTATTCAGGTTGTTGGCAAAAACGTGGTTAACCGCCCGAGGCTCACCACCTGAAACACTGAAGGCCATCATTGTTTGTCCACTCAGATGAGGGGGTGCTAGCTGACATTGTCCCAAGTTAACCGTCCATCCGAAGTAAATTGCTCAACCAACCTTCTGCGTATCATAGATTGACTTCCTCGGCCCGTGCAAGAGAGGTGGACAGCAATAGCTGACTCTGTCATACACATTGGTCGGAAGCCATTTTTCAACAAATTGCTTAAGTTTATAAAAAGACGATTTTCGGTTTCTAGTAACCTGTGTAGTCACCGCCCGAACAATCAAGGGACGCATCAGAGGAAGCAACGCCGCGCGCTTCCGCGAGGATTTTCAACGAATACCACATGTGTCAACCGGAAGAGTGGGCAAGCCAGATTAATATACGGCATATGGCGAGGATTACAGTTTGCCGAAGTGTGGTTCTGAGGAAGTGTAAAGGATGCTTTGGCTGCCTATTGCCAAACCACACAGCTAAATTTCGAAGATTCCGTGTACAGTGTTCACAGGTCCTATGTGGATGGCGACATCATACCCTGACGCACCCAGTTTGCACGACAGACGGGTTCGTCTTGGCCTCGTGCCTGTAAGGTTCATTGGGGCGGTCAAAACGACTGAACCGTATGCTTTTCTAGATAACGGCTCTGATGCTGCACTCATAGATGAGTTTTCGGTTGAGCAGTTAAGGCTGTCAGTATTCGAGAGAACGCTCAGCATTGGTGAATTGAATACGATGGGTATTATTAAATTTCGAGAACTGAGCTTGGAAGTTAGGTCGTTAGGTTATGGAACTAGGGTCGGAGTCAACAAAATTTCTACTATAAAAGGTCTTCCGGTTAAACGAGCTGGAATCACGACCGAGAAGGACGTCCAACTTTGGCGTCATCCCGCCGGCCTGCCTACCATCTCGTTGGAGGAAGATAAAGTCGGCTTACTCGTAGGCTGCGATGTGCATTAGGCATATTTGGTAATAGATCAGCGGACAGAAGACAGGCGTCAGCCATACGTTGTGGAGACCATCTGGGGTTGAACTTTGAGAGACCCCATGTCTGTGCCGACAAACAGTATGGTTGAAGTTCATTGTTTAAAAGGTGGCCAGATAGAACGGTTGGTTCAGTGCCCGTTCGATAAAGAGATTTTTGAACGCGGATTGTCCGATGAGTTAGCCAATTCCTGCGACGATCAATGAGCTACGCGTACTGTAGAGCCTACTGCCACCTTTGAGGATGGTCGGTATGAGGTTGGCCTGCCGTGAAGTTCTGACAGCGAAGGCCTCCCTGATAACCGAAGGATGGGTCGGTAAGTCTGAATTCAACAGGTAAGAGACGTTGTCACGAAAACGGACTAGGACGTGAATACAACTAGATTATTGAGGCACATGAGACCAAAGGTTTTATATACAGAGTTGACACAAGCACGGATATGACAATTCACCGATGACATCTGCCCCTGACAAATGGTATTTAATCCTACTGAGCCTTCGAAGCTGCATACTGTATCATACTGTGTGGTGAAATACGAGGATATCTCTTTTAACATGGTCTTGCAATAAATGTCATTCTTGAAAACAACCTCATGGGTTTATTGTTACGGTTCCGAAAGGGTTTAATGACCTTGTCCGCGGATGTAGGGGAAACGTTTTTATAGGCTGAGACTCCTGAATGAGACAGGTGGACTTTGAGCTTAATTTGATGTCTGGTTCATCGAACGCGTTTCGTGAGGCTAGTTCCGAGATTCGTACATCCAAGATTTCCCCAGCCTTATATTAACGCAGATCGGAAGTCACAGTGAGAAGACGGTGGATCTGCAAACCAATTTCGTTTATTTATTCACTCACCGTACACAAGCGGACTTCAACGCAACGACCATGGGCGCTAGGGAGCTGGACGTGAGAGTATCTTCGGCACAACCGCACGGTGGCCGCCCGAAAGGACGCATGTCATTGAACTTCCAGTTGACCTTCAGGATTCAAACAGGTGTTAGCCTGGTTGGGCGGCGTTCCCAACGGTTGTAGCTAAAACATTGTTATCCTAGTGAATATAGCCTACAATGGTAGAGATGGCGCGGATTCCTTCTACAGCTACGAGTAAAACTGCGATACCTACGCCAACACACTAACTTTGATGCTAGTGGTTTGTAGCAAACTTACATTCAAAAGGTAGTGTGAACCAGGGCGGTGGTACTGGCAGGGAATTTAGGATTTTGGGGACGTCGACGGTGATCTCACTACACGCGTAGGAGATTACGGCCCATCCTTCCGAGATTCATTCTTCGCCATTCTGCGCGTTAAAAACGACCGCAATAGATAACTGGCATCGGTGTAAAAAGCTGGTCAGTCAGACTGTAGACGAGAATGTTTACATCGACGACCTTCTGGTGTCAGTGAAAACGCTTGACAATGAGACACTTGTCACATCTGGTTCACGCGGAATGCTTCTCTTGAGTGGATTTAAATCGGTGAAGTGGGCGTTTACCGCAACCAAGGCGCTGTTAGATACACCACCAAATGAAATAACTTCCGTGTTGTCAACACTGCACCTACGTTAACAAAGTCACCAGAACACACTTGGGGTCTAATTGCATCTGCCAGAAGATTGTTTCAGGTTTATCGTGCTTCTACCGAAATGGCCATCCATTCGGAGGGGCTTATTGGACTGCGTTGCATCGGTGTACGACCTGTTTGCGTCCGTTGCTTCAATTGTTCCCCGTAGTCATCATTCGCTTCAATGTTTATGGTGCGAATATCGGATGGGACACACCATTAGACAGGAGGTACCAAGGAGAGTGGGAAAAGTGGTCTTACAGCATAGGTACGACAGACACAGATGTTGTACCACATAGTATCAGAGACCTTGAAAAAACGCCAGCGCGCTCAAAATTACACTTCTTCTGACGCCTTCCAGACGGGCTATGAAGCTGTCGGCTATCTCCGAGACATCTAAGGAGAGGATAGCAACATTTAATGCTTTTAATAGGAAAATCCTGAGCTGCATCCTCCAAGCCCTTGTCCATTCCCAGGTCGGAACTTACGTCTGCGGTAGTGGTCGCCAAACTTATGAGGTTCATGATGAATGAATCCAAGCAAACGTCTGATAACATCACATTTCGGGCCGAAACCGTCATGGCGTTCAAGTGCTTTAGAAACATCTCTTGTCACTTTATCAACTTTGTGGCTAACCGCGTACAACCAATTCATGATTTTCTCAGGAAATCCGAGTTAAACACGGTGGATATAACTTTGCGAGGAACCCTCGATGCTTGTTCGTAAAAAATATACAAGTGAGTGAATGTTCCGATCTTTCCGTAAGGACTTGAGTTTTGGTGAGCACTAGATAAGTTGCCCAAACAGCTTCAAGCTATGGAACTGAAATTAAGGAAGGTGCTGGCAGTAGCCAGCGTTAGGAGCGCGAAATGGTACGTGAAGTTTGCTTCACGTTATTAACACTGGTACACCCTACTCCGTGCGAGATCACGGTTAATAGGTTTCAATAATCATTTTGTTTTCATAAAGGCAGGTTGAGAGTGTTCCGTTACGCTGAGCAGATTGTAAAAGTTTGAACTGTACCTGACGTGTGAATCCATCGTTCCACTGTAGCAGCGGAGCGCCTTTAGTGAAAACTATACAGAACTCTCCAGAGATCGATGGGGTACGCTGTTCCGTCTGAAGCCTGTTACCTTGAACGGTATCCTGGGTCTCAGTGGAGGGTTTCAACCGGTCTGTCTCATGGTACTCGACTGGCGATGCTGACGCACCGTGGGATTGTTACGGATATGGTTATCAAGTATTACCATGAGAATGAAGGTCACATGAGAGCTAGTCACGTTTAATCATCCATCCAAAGGAGGTCTAAGATTATCAGTGGTATGGCTGGTGTGCGTCGCGAGCTGTGTAATGACTTGTACACTATTTTCTATTTCAAAATTCTGATTGTTATTCACACTTTTCACTTTTCTCAACTTCACTATACAGCCAACGTTTAAACCAACTTAATCAAACTAATCGATAATCAGTAAATACAACTCACTCCCTTCTCGGTTCGCGAGCCTTGCGTTCTCTCTGCGTTCGGGTCGCTGGTGCATTGAATTTTGGAGAGTTAGAAGCTGACGGAATCAAGCGACTATTGCGGCAAAGTTCCTTACTTATCTGTCGTCGGAATTACCTCAGTTGTTGACCTCCAAGATTAATTAGGAACGACACGACGGATTGTATCTGTTGGATACTGCATTTGATGTAGTGGAATTTTAAATCAAAGCACTTTAGCGAACTATTGTGAGTTGGTCATTTCCATTTCTATCACCTTTTTGATCTCGAGTTCATACCTGAATTTTGTATAGTGTTTAGATCCACTACAGCTGCTAAGAGGTAAGGTGCAAAATGTTGTCAGCAAAGCAGTGTCAACAACTGGGGACCCCGCTTCCCTTTGATCGCACAACAGCCGGTGACACCTCGTTTAGAGCTTGTGGCGCGGGTTATTTTGGACTTCTGGAGGTTCGGCTTGGATGAAGTATTTGTATAAGATATGGCGGACTCTTCGCTTATTTAGGGGTAACAACTATATATTTTGAAGTAACACAGTCGATGTCAACGGACTTATTTTATTGGCCCCAATGAGGTTCATTGGCCGTCGAGGTGTGCCGAAAGTTATGCACAGCGTTAACGGGTCCAACTTTGCTGGAGCGGAATCAGACAAAATCCACCGGATTCTGACGGTTGGTGGTATCGATTGACATTTAAATCCTCCCACTGCTATTCACTGGGGTGGAACATGGGAGCGCATGATAGCACAATTCGACGGGTCTTGCAAGCTGTCGTGAGGCAGCAGGTGGTATCGGGCGAGACTTTCTACACTTATTTGATTGAGGTCGAAAGAATCGCGAATAAAAGACCTTTGGTTCCAGTGTGCGAGTATACAGACGGTCCCTTGGTTTTATGACCGAGCGATCGGTTGCCCTTATTTACTCCCTTCTGGTTGGTCTTCCTTCTCCACATATTTCAAATGTTCTCGGCAGTGATGACAAGCCCTTTTTGTACAGCATGACACGATTACTCAAACTATTCGCACGACAGATAATTCATTTCACAAACGTTAATCTTGATGTATTACTAAATCTTAAGATCGGTTACTTGTGGGAACTTGTTCTCATGTAGTTTTTTTCCTTACCCCACATTGCTGGACCTTAGTTTGCGCACCCTGGTTTCATTTGCGCCTGATCACCCCGCCATTACGTGGCTGATGTATTTGATCATACTCGCGTAAATCATTAGTTCTCGGAGCTGGTATATTTGCACGACTCGAATTGAAGTTCGTTGCCACCTTCTTCCCTTGAGTTTTACTATACCTTATTAAGAAGAACCTAGACTCAACGACTGTCTTTTTGGACCGGAATCGACTGCTCAGCGGGCTCAGAACATACAGACGCTCGTTGTATTACAGACTCAACCAATAAAGACCCAGCTTATCGATTCACGCGATAAGTAGAGTAAGCGTTGCTCGAACAACCAATAGGCGTCCGGATTAACATTTGTTCAATTAACACCGTATTAAAACCAGTTTCTACAAGCGCCTTCCCATAAACTTTTTCGAAAGTGCATGATCTCTCCTGCAGTCGGATAATGAAAAACACATTTATTGTATCACCAGATTGCGCGACACTTGATATGAACTAAGATCTTTGGTGTGCGATTCAATGCACAGTACCAAATATTAATTCGTCTTTGCACCGGACTTGATGGAAACCGTCAAAAACGACGGTCGACTTGGTGAGTTTGTTACTAACAAAGTACAAAAAAAAAGATCAATTAAATGAAAAAAGAACGCCAACTCAGATTTACAAAGTCCGGAACCAATTACTTATGTGAACACGATCAAGAACATCTATTCACACAACAACGGAGGAAGAAAGCGTAAGTGAAACTAAGGGTGCATATAAACAAGGGTTAAGCAGTAGGCTATGAGGGAGGTTTGACCTCGCGAAGAAAGCGTTCTACAAACATACGACATTGGGCTTTAGTAGTATACCGAACTTAACGTTCTTCGGAAGAATATTTCGCTGCTCGCGTGAATAGAGTCGCAGAATAACTTTTACCAATGAGGATTGCAATTTCTGTCAAGAGGATTTCGTAAGTAAAGACTGCGATGAACAAGAAGCGGACAAGTGGAGACAGGAAGAATGGTCACCAACTTCTTATCACATACGCAACCGACGTCACATACTCAACGCCTGCAACTAACTTAATGCCTCGGGAGCATAAGAATGCGCCAATAACATTTTTACTTAAAGGTAGTGCGATCAAGCCAAACACGGGCAGTAATCGGACTATCATTCTGATTGGCTGCACAGAAACGCTTTCCGCAGGATTGTTAATCGACTGAATTAATGTCAAGACTGTTGAAAAGTGTTCTCCGGGAGTTCAACCCAGCTAAAGCAAAACTGGCATGTTGTTCACTGCCATGAACACCAGCCACTGACTTCCCCCGGTAAATGATAACATAAAGCTTGATGGCGACTCCACGCGTCTATTGTTAACCATGTTGGGGTTACATCTTTTTTGTTGCAAAGTTTCTTATGTGCGTAAACGTTTGTTTGAACAAGTAGGGACACCGAGAGTTATTCTGCGCACTCGAGCACATGACTCACGCCGCGCGCCCGCTTGTCGTTCCACCGTATTTGATCTTATTACTCACACCTTGATTTTACGTGTGGACAAAATACTCCTCGTTTACTCGTTGCGTTCTTCTCAAGCGATCGTCTTCAGCACACTTGATCCTAGAATATTGAAGTGTTGTGGGTGGCGTTTTGTAGGTTTGGATACTTGATTAAAAACTGAAGTACTTTTACAGAGTTGTAAGTGCAGACCTTCCGTAGTAAGTACGACATTGCCACCGGGGCGGAGCACGGTCAGCTTGGTCCCAAGCACTATTTGGCTTGTATCTGATTGCTGTAGAAACGATCGTTCCTCGGTACTTGGAAGACAGCGTGAAAACGGAATACCGCGCGGATGACCGTTTACTTCCCGCTCAACGAATCGGTTATGTAACTCAGCTATCTCTAATCAGTTATCTGCGGATGACAGTGAGCTACTAGCATACAGTGAAAAGGAACAACAACGACAGCTCACGACCTGTGCGACCGTGGTAAACAAAGTCAGACTAATAGTAAACTCCGGCAGTATATTTTATTCCTTTTGGTCGGAAGTGCCACGCATACACTCACAATTTGAGCCAATGGAGAAAATGTGAATTGCCGTGCACACTTCTGCTACTTGGACAACAACTTGACTACCAATCGCAAGGTTTCCTGACGAATGCTGGAGCTGCTTTCGGAAAGGCCTCGAAGGACAACAGACTGTAGGTAGAAAATGAGTTGCACGTCTATCGCGAATAGGAACTATCCACTCTGCACTGAAGCCTAGGAATCCTATCGACAAATTGTGCCATATACAGACCCCTACCTTTTGCAATATACGAGCATTTTGTGCATTAGGATATGAGTTCAAACACCTAGGTACTTCGCCGAACAGAACCAAACTGCACTCAGCCCATGTTGAATACTCATCATATCTGATGGCTGGGACATGTCCACAGTACAACTGACGAGCGGATGCCAAAATAATAGGTGCTGTGCTGGTAGTTCAAAGCAGGTAAGAGGAACGTTAGTCGTCACAAGAAGCGATATCAGGATGCTATCCATGTAAGCCCCCCACGCTGAAAAATCGACTTTAGAACGTGGGAGGACGTAGCCTTAAACCAGATCGCCAGTAGGAATAATATCCAAAGAGCTACGGACCACGAATCCAAGCATACAGTAAGAGAACAAACAGTAGGAGCCAGAGGTCGTACCAGTATGATGTTCTGACGAACGCGTTAGTTTCCTCGGAATAATAGATCAGTAACGCACTCACAGGATATCACCAAAGAACGGATGGCGAGTGTATAAAGCGCAAACCGGCTTAATACATTTTTTTCGTTCACATCAATTAATGATCCATCGTCCGGCAAACACTCTGCCTTCGTTTTCAAAAGTGGTTTATTACAACCTGCTGTCTTTCTTCTAATCCATTGGTACCCTGTACATTAATGGTTCTCAGATCAAATTGAAACGTGTAATTATTCATGATTCTACCTATGTTGCACTAGTTTGTACCTCCATATTAAAAAACTTTTGTATTTCTTGTCAGCTTAGGTATTACAGTGTGTTGTAAACCCTCCTAAACAATACGCTGGTTCGATCTCGGTATCGTGGTGCGCTCGATAAAATCGGATTCTCGTCCCGGTAATAATTAACACAAAAATCTCCATCACGAACAGTACCGCGACAGTCCCCGTATTCGCTTCCAGGACGAGCCAAGAGATGCGTACAAAAAAGAGCTTTGTTTCGCCCCAAAATGTGTGCGGCTAAGACGACAACTACAAAGTATTTATAGGGCGCGTAGTGACCACACATTCCCAAGACATCAAGGGGAACAGTTACCGGGAGAAAAAGAGTAGACTCGCGGATGAGCCTAGCGGTATAAAAAGTCTCAACCGCTTTGAACAGTTCCGCTAAGTTGGACTGAGTCGATCGTCTTTTCCCTTCTCACGACGGAGGCGCCTTGGGACGGTAACAGAGTGGGCGCCCAAACACAGTGAGCTTCTAATTTAGTTTATCATCTGGCTAACCACCATTGGCCGGCTGGTCTGTAAGGACCTCCCCTATACGTCATCAGGTTCACACTGGTGACAAGGTTTGTAGGCGGAGCGCAAACCAGTTGTGGTAATGGTTGTGCACAAGCGTCTATATTTTTGGTAACTGACAAGCTAGTCCAAAAACGGATGCCACCAGCTGTGTATCTTGGACGGTTGGTCAAATCCCCTGAAATACACAGTAAAGGGCAGGAGTCGTTTGTGAAAGTAACCCAATAAGCTGTAGGTCATCAAAGCGCACGTCACTGACCGAATTGACTGATGCAATTTGAACATAACTCAAACCAATTGACCACACTGATTTGCAGAAAAAATGCTGCCACATCGTACGAGCTTGTCAGTAAGACGTATTACTCCTCCGACCGGAAGATCAACAGTTAGCCAAGCCTTAACGTGTCTATCGTGTTAATCACTACTCCATCGACCTCAAATTAGATGACCGGGATTTTGGCTGATATTGATTGGAAATCAATTACAACTGCCCTCAGCTTTCACAACCACACAGATCATTCAGCATGCTCTTTTCAGAAAGAAGCACTGGACTAAAATTTCGCTCACGAACACACAGGCAGCACGTTATAATGATTAAGCTACACGCGCTGAATACACAAAAACCACTCGTCTGAACATGCATCTGACCAGGTTATGCGACGAGTCATTGTGAAATGATAGGTGGCGAATTACTCAAAAAAATCTTATGAAGCAATTAACCAAATCGGCTTTCAGGACTCTAGGGGAGTGACGCAAAAACCGAAAATCAATGTACAGCAGACCATTTCATCTACATGTAGTGCACAACGTGACGACACCTTGGTACATTCATTGTCGGTGGACATTTGAATACTTAACGGCCAAGTTTGTTTTGGTTCTACTTGGTCATTTCCAATTGATGCCGATACAAACTTACGGCATTGGTGAACTTCACAACTGGGTGGAAATGTGGTACTGGAACATAATAAAACCCAAGGGTGATGGGGATGCTTAACACATTGAAAGCTCAAACAATCCGTTAATGGCGAGCGTATTCGACAATGGCAAAACCGGGCGATTAGAAGAGTAGACAGCCTATAGGAAAATATCAGCCTTGGATGCGAAATAGTGATTCAATCTAGTCCCAAGATACACACTGATCATAACGAAGTCACAAGTGACCGACTAAATCGACTAATGAAACGCGGCGTCACAATCACGGTGTGACCAATGGAAAATAAATCAAAGATTAGACATACGATCGAAAATACTAAAATTGATTAAATAAACGGAATATATACGGTCATAATGCAGGTTCTACGGTTCAACGGTGAACTTGATTTTAGTGTATCTAACCTACTTGAAAATACAGCACGAACATGTTACAGAGGCTGTTAACATAGAAGATAAATGTATGTTTATTCTGTAAATACAAGCAAAACAACTCATAACGAGTATGCAACAGACCAAAAATGACGACAGTATCATTAGCAATTAATATTTCAGTGTTGTCTCAATAGAAGACGATTGTAGTGAACTGTAATTAGAGAAATAATAGCAACTAACAAAGAAATCTAAAATTTGAGTCACCCGTTGAAGAAACAACGGACGTATACAGATGTGTAGGAACTGTGTGCTTCGGAATGCCGTGAGAAAACAATTAGTGTAAATCATGATGGATAAACAAGATCGAAATATCTGAGAAAATAGAAAAGTATTCCAAAATACATCAGAGCCTGAGTTACAGACAAACGAGTGTAGAATAATCAGGCCGGGTGCGCAAACCATAAGGACAACTGAAGAGAGGGTTGGTGCAAAGTAGGTCATGCAGTTGCCATATCCGAGCAATCTAAACAGTCGTGCAAATCCGCCCGCTTGTTTCGCGTGTTCCAATTAAGCAGATGATTCAAACCGCAAAACCAATCCACCTGCTGAAGAGATAATGCAAAATGGAATAACGATCAAATGGACGTTATTCAGTCCTATGAAGTTTTACGCTATATATATATAATAATAAGTCAGACACTGGGAGGACCAGGAGGCTCCTTGTCGGAGAAGCGAAAACGACTTGCAGTTCAGAACTCACAACTGGCTACTATTACTGCTTTGATAGAACAACAGCTCTTATCTTACAAAGGCGAAACATATCACCAAGACGTATTTAGCAGAGTGAACAAAGAAAAGTCATTTTTAGACGACAAAATTTTGTCAACAAACCCAGAAGTGTTAAACGTCCTCACCTGATCACTTCCGGATATGCAAGGCATTGGATAAGGAGAGCCACTGACGAGAATGGCATCACCTTTGTTTATCATATTGCACTCGCGCGAGCGTCCATCGAAAGAGAAATGGGCTACTTTGCACCGTGCAGCCGGGTTGATAGAGATCTCCAACTGCATGCTCATTGGCAACACAATGGCTCGGGAACTCAAAGTGAGCGAATTGATTGGGGTAAGCAAGAAGGCCGGTACACAGGGATGAAGCATGCTAGCTCCAGTGGCCATGGAGTAAGCAGTGCTGCCGGTGGGTGTACTTACAATGAGCCCTAAAAACACAGGAAGTAAACGAGGGATATGAAAATCGAAAAAGTTCCGAAATACTGCAGTACGTCCACTTAAGATGTGGATAGAATGAAACTGAAACGATTGCACACTTCTAAACACGCAAATAGATGAAGCACGCGTTACCAGCTCAGAAAACAATGTGAAATTGGAAAGTTTGAATCGCGATGCAAAGCCCAGATGGAGACGAGAATAAAGTGTCAAATCCAACGATCGCTGACAGACCATACGGATGACAAGTAGAAAACCAGTGCGGAAGAAAACTGTAGAGACTAAAATAAACGGTCAAGTAAGAATTTGTTTTACTCAGATATATGAAATGATCCTAGTACGACCGCACGAATTCAACTACACTTGTTGGAACAGCAAGTTACGACGGTAAAAGTTAAAGCCTAAATTTCAACTGCATTCGCATCAATGGGCTCCGACCAAGAGTTTGCAGTTCAGCTGGTACGGTACACGCCAAAAAGGGCATGCGGTGTCTGTTACTGGTTCTGATCCGGCTGAAACTCATTTCTCAAGCGAAGGCCTGTCAAAATCATGGAATCTGTTACACTACCCATCCGCGAGACGAATTTTCCATTGGAACGTTCCATGTGACCAACCACAACTTTCCCGGATTTTTATGATGTTCTATATGTGCCTTACTAATCACTGATACCGTTGGGTAGCATAGGATGTTGGTGAAATATTGGTGCAAAATTACCAGTAAGCTATCGGTTTGCACAACAGTACGAACGCGGAATGCACGACAATCCGTCGCAATTCACTGGCCAAGATCATAGATCAAACGTTCCACTGATGAAGCAACCCAAAAAACATGTTCTCGAATGTTTTGATGGTTTCGTCTGTTCGGTCCATTAAGTAGCATAGACGAATAACAACTCAAACAGAAGAGAAATAAACCATGGGGGTAGCAGGGTCAACCACTAAAGGCAATGAAAATGTGGCCGCCTAGGTTGGGCTCGGCTTGATGTATAAACAACACTGGTGAATTGGCAAAAAACAAAAGCCATGGATCAAATAGAACGCACAGAAGTCTACGTAGCTTGAAAAGGTGGATACTGATAGGATAGGTTTACAAACAAGATTCGTGTACACGAATGGACTTTCGAATGAGATGAGCCATCGTTCTGGTATTCACCCAAACAGAGGACTATCAGACACACCGGTCGCTCCAAATCAGACAGAACGGTAGCAAATTAGAGCGTCTCAAATTTCTGTTGGGCACAAAACATCTGACTGCAATAAACCACCCTCATAAGTTGACGGTTAAACAAGTATAAATGTACAGGGGACATCTTGAGTATAGCGAGCATGAGGCAGGGCAAACCAGAAAGCATGACACATGAAACAGGAGGAAAAGATGTCTTTAAGTGCACATCTAGCTAGTGAGAAGTACCAAAACGTTTTCAGGTTAATTGATGGACACGAGTTCCTAACCATGAACTACAAATCTCTAAAGTAATCTGTAAACCCATGGGAGGCAACAGAAGACATGAGGGAAATGCGCTGGGAATAATTCGCTTCGTGAATGTGTGAGATGGCAAACTTGGGCTAACTTCAATAACTTGTAATCAAGTGTTGTAACGGATGAACGGAAAGGCATGTACGGTTGAAAGTGAACGCATGGAGCAGGAAATATCGGATATTTAAGAATTGATTACATCACTGGCTGATCATCAACACCATTATCAACAGGGGTTGCATTATATCAGTGGTTTTCGCTGACGATTAACTGCCATACAACCATAAGACAGAAGATTCTAACCAAAGAAAAAAGGAAGGGAAGACAGAAGACCTAACAACGGAAGGAAAAAGCCTACATTCAAATATTCAACACCAAGTTGTCTATACCTTGCAAACAAGCAACCCGGCCATAACTGAAAGTAAGATGTCATTAGCAAGACAGCTTCCCCATTATTCCACTGTCCTGTGTCACTGACAACTCAGCCAAATGATGACAACATTCACGCCACTCAGCCCGATTAGGTACCATCTCACTTAAAGTCTCCAGCCACTGACTTTGAGTGGCGACAGTCCCAATGCAAGAAACAAACCCGGCCTACAGTAGACAAAAACTCAGTGAATGACTTCATTTCTGTAAGCCAAGTCGCTAGCTGTCCACTTCGCATCTCTCGCCAGTCGGCTGCAGCATCGGCAGTGCCCGATATGGCAAACGACTAGGTGACATTCCTAGTACACGGCCTAGCCATCTAAGCCTGTGCAAACTTAAAGGTCGAACAAAAAACGTACTCGGTAATTACCACCGATTACTTGTTTCCTAAAATCTTCGTAGCTTACCCGTTGTTGTCACCTGATGCGAACGACCGGAGGCAGACACCGATGGCAAATACCCGAAGACGGCTTAAATTTTCCTTTCTAAGAAACCAAGCTTATGAGTCATGAATTAACAGAGCTCTCGACGCGATTCTTAAGCTTCAGAGAGATGCCTCCTTGTCATCAGATATTGGCGAATACAAACCTAACCTTGAAGACACGAGCTTCTATTTTATTCCCGGTCATAAACCTCAATGACCTCCTTCTAAAACATTAAATCCACGTAACCGCAGCAGTCTGGTAGAATCACTCTATAAAGTGCATTACGAAGTACTTAGCGGAACTCAAAACGGTGTCCAACATTGTCTGTGCTATCTGAAAATAGTCAAACGAAGATGTGACCGGATCTACGGCCTACAACAACGTGAACAGATAACAGAATAACGGTTAATGAAGCAGTGGATAACGAAACGAGGGTCAACGGTAGTGAATAACGGATTATGGAGTATACACGACTAATTCATAACTTCCCGGCCAACCCAACCACCCGAGGTTAACGCATGAACACAAATGAAAGATTAGCCTAGGGGCAGAGCTCTTTTTACATCACTCAGTCTGAAGACCACACGGTCAAAAACAAGACCATATTTAAAGGATTTGAAGCCAATCAGAAAACAAGGTCGGAAGGTGGACCCGATAAAGATCCAGACAATACAGTGATGCCCCAATTAAAAGACGAGCGTGTAGCGGGATACCAGAAATTGGCACAAAGGTTGAGAACGCTTGTCAATAGCGAAGTGGCACACGACCGTGCCGACTATGAAGGCCACTTCAAACAGTAGAGTTAGGCCTTTCCAACGGTAAACAAAACGGTATTTGAGGGAAACTGGATTCTTCTGCGACAGAATACGTCTTGTGGTCAGCATAACCAAGACCAACCAGTCCTCCAACAGTTCGACACCGAACACCATGTGACTGACTCCATTATTTTGTATCTGACAAACTCAAACGGAAATGATGAGAGTGGACAGCCTTAACGTTTGCTGCTCTTGGTTCACAGTTCACCGTAAACCTTAACCTGACTGGAAGTATAGGAATAGTGTCCACGGTACAATAACGTACTTGTTCGGTACACCCTAGTGCTTAAGTGACTTTAAAAATGTACCTCTATTCACCGAATCGTAGAAAACGGTAATTGTTGCACTGCGGTTATTACAACGCTGTTCCAGAATACGATAAAAAGTGAACATTTGATCGATACATCTTCGTCAAGGGCGAAACCGTCTTTTCTTCCCTAATGTCAACCCCCCCCCCAGAATATAGTGAATCGACGAGGCAAAAGGAATATCAGAACCCTAGTAATAACTGAGAAAAAAGCTAATCTCCTATGGTTTCCTCAAGGACTCCTGACTCTTTGTGAAAATGGGAACTTTTGTCATGAGACCAGAACAGAGGGATGTACTCCATCACCCACACAAGTTGGAACAACTGAGTAGGAGTGTTTACCAGTGACTCACTACTTTCTTTGAAAAGTGCCGGCGCGAGGTCATTTCAGTCAACAACCCTATTACGTTTGACAGCTGAAATGCAACCACCGACCTCATTTTTAATGAACGGTTTCAAGTTTATCGAACAGAGTACTGTATCGTAAGTTTGCGGCAGCAACCTAGTGTGAAAGGGAGGCCAGCTAAATTGATCCTCAAAGTGGTCCGCCTAGCGCTCTAACCTGCCTCCCCGATAGGTTCACTGACAGACGGTGACCCTGGACTAGTAGCACAGACACGCTTAAGGAGTCTACCAATGTCCTCCCAAACTTCCATTTCCTCAAATTTCTCAAGTGGCCAAGCTTTACGATCAGCAGACAGATCACGATTTAGCCTCAATACTGGTATCTCTCCTAAACTTGTCCCATGAACTGCCATGAAGTGTTACATCTGTCATCCGAATAACCCTATAGATTTACCTAAAACCCAGTTTCTTCAACCCACGAACCACCGTGCCGCATGCCAAAGTACCAACTTTATGAATAGCATGGGAAATTTAGTTCCAGGAGCTATCAGAGTCTTCGAGGTGAAAACTGCTGGGTTTGCACTCTACGTTAGTTTGGTAGTTACGCTTTATCGACGGTCTGACCAGTGTCCCAACAAGTCATCACAGTCGACGGAGTCAATCATCATAAAAAGTGAGAAACAACAATCTATAAGCACATGATCTAGACTTAAGTATGCCCTTCAATAAGGAAGACAGTCCTGAATGGAGCCAAGCCACCTAAAACTAACAACCATATAGTCTGATTCGGAGAAGACAGTCTTACACGATGTCTAAAACTGGCCTGTATTAGGTGCACACCTGCGGCAGCCTTCTACCATAATCTAACTGACGTGATGGCAGCTCAAATCTGTCATCTAAACGAGACTCAGATTCGTCAAGGCGGCCGACGCGGGTGTTCACATCTCCGACCTGGATTATGAGCCGACCCAGGGAAAGCGGCCAGGTTTCAGTAAAAGCCATCACCGACATCGACGTCACTGCAGTCAGCTGGAACATAAACCTATACAATGAAAAGACGTCTGGAGATTTGACACCTACTGTTTGTATTAACAGAATCTGCTAAGCGGACAGCACTGCTAACGAAAATCCAACTTACAAATGCGGCTTGCAGCCATTGCGCTAAGAACCATACCTACTCTCGTCTGATCGATACTATCTGCCGTGGAATCAACCGAAGTGTACAGCCAGTATCCAGCAGAGAGTGCGGTTGCCGTTGCTTTGACACATTCTAGTGTCCTGGATTCTAGCCTCTGAAATGCAGGAGACATTGATGTTCAATGAGTCAAAAGTTTATGTGAGAGCGATCTGATGACCTATGTATTTCAAGGTTCGAACGTTGAAAACACTCCAGGCCTAAACAAAGGACGAGGGAGGACACAGGGCAGGTGCTTAGAAACAGGACTTAGTGTGGCAGTGTTACTACGATTGACCATATCTGTTGTCAAGTCGAGTTAAGTCAGTACAGTGATTTATGCACCTCCAGAGGTGAATTTTCATAGTTTTCTTTACATATGTAAATTGTCAACAAATGGAGGACATTTAAATAAATGTGCCTAATTTACAAAATCATTTGCACTACCATGGAACTCAAGGACAGGTTGAGGAAATAGACCACAGTCATGAATAATAAAAGATCTGTTGATTTAGTTTTGTGGTTAAGATGGAAAAAGTAGAAAATTGTAGAAATCGAGCTAAAAAGGGAATAACGGAAGTACAGCGAGACCGGGTACGTGCAAATAAATGTTCGTACAAGGTTCTAGTGGGAGACGTGGAAACACACTTAGAACGATCCGAATACAAGGGACGGGTAGTGTCCGATAGCATTTTTGGTAAAAATTGTTCACATTTTGAAATGATGAGAAACAATAAAATCAATGAATTGTTTACGGAAAATGCTACTGTAACCGGGACAAATGTGTTTTGGAATCTGACAGAAGTTCAGTCTTTGGACAACAAATCAGGGAAAACAGCGAGCGAGTAATAATTTCCGTGATAAAGCACATAAGCCTTAATAAATCGACTAACACAGTGGGGAGGGAATTTAAGCATCGGATATAAAATGAAAACCTCCGGACATTGTACAGTAATTACTAGAAATGAGGGTCGAAAGGGACCTGATAGCTAAATTGGATGAGAGTGCTGGAGGGGTCAGCAGTAACATGTTTTCGGCGACCCAGTTTACAATGCGAGACTGCTGAGGTAGAGCAGAATTAACACTATTGTGAATAGTCGTGACTGTGTGTGGACGGAGATGTTACCACGACGCCCAGATCCAGACAAGCGAACGCGTCCGTGACAGTTCTAAACCAAAGTGTTTAGCTCAAAAGCCTGAACCACAAGTCAGCGAGTGGGTGGCGATGTACTAGAACCAGCGTTTTTTTAAAAAAAAGAAGTTTTTAACCTTCTTCCAACTCGTAATCAGAAGACGTGGTTCGTCATACCTCTAAATACTTACATGACTGGCAGGAGTGACTTCGTCGGTATGATCATTCCACCGTCCAGTTTAACTTAACAGGTCATCCAGATACACAAGCCGTCATACCGCATCAAAGATTAGCCTAGTTGTGACGGATCAATATATGATGGAGGTGAGTAGGGGTTAACTGAAGAGGTCAACAATCACTCTATCTAACCAACGTGCACCGCGTGAATCGGTCTGAACTTACAGATTTTGCTTGTCAATTTGTTTCGACTTTAAAAGATGCCGCTTGGCGCAAGCGTCATTTATAAGCGGTTTACAGTCTTCACGTTTCAAACAGTGCGGAGTAAAAGGTGGTTCGGCGAACAGTCTGCTCCGGCAAACGGTTCTCTAGCCCTCAGCGATCGCAACTCAGTTGTGTACTCCACAATTGTGGGCTTGGAAATAACTATCAAGGCCCTATGGCAACTAAAGGCCCCTGTTACAAACTTGACGGCCTCGGAGATAAATCTGATCACATAATTGCCCTCCAAATCGAAACCCTTCGACGCAGTTCTGATAAACCGCTCTTGATTTTGCGCGCTTGAAATATCCTGAGAACAAACGGTACGCCGTAAATTCAAATCGAAACAACAACCACATGTAATAACAACAAATTTAATGGAAGACGTGCGCGAATCGTGAAATTCCGGTGAAATTCTATTCTAGGAAATAAACTATGCTGACCTCGTACGGATGAACTTTGATGGGGCAACAGTCGTATATAGCATTAAGACGTGACATCATCATCATCATCATAGACAGCAATACATCAGTGGTTCACACTGACGCTTAACTGCCACACAACCATGAAGAAGAAGAAACAAACCCTATTTAAGAAGAGAAAAAACAAAAGGGAGAGGGTAGGGGACCTAACCACTAAAAATAGCTACGTCTACATTCAAACATACAACATCAAGGCGCCTACACCTTGCA
>JTDE01020901.1:29718-65526 GCA_014338405.1 Paragonimus skrjabini miyazakii | reverse complement strand
GTATGGTATTTGGTTTTTGTTGTAAAGTCATGTGTTTTGTGGGCTTGTGATACTGCCAGGACGCCCAGACCTAGACAGGAGAGCGATTATGGCCTTCAACCAAAGCCTTTGGCTCGAAAGCCTGTACCGCAAGGCAGCAGGTGGCATACGCACACACATAATCATTAGCATCAAACAATTGGAGTAGGTTCCACAGTCAAAACCCAAGACATTCGGCACGTTCACACAGAGATTACACTTTACAGACAAACCAATCGCACAACCAGAGAATCAAGTCAGGCGAGAAAGAAAATAACAAACCGAACCAAAACACAACACACTCACGACATGCACAACGAACGCCTCGCAACGGACGCATCTGCCTTTTGTCTGGCTACTCCTGTTTGGCCAGTCTGACATGGTTGAACCTGCAACGACCGAGGTCGCAATCAGTATAGCCCGCCGGATCAAAATAGCACACAAGCCTGACGACCACGCCAAGTTAGCATAGGAGTAGATGCAATGCTGATGCACACGACGCTTCATCAAAATCGAGTACTTCTGGCTACCATCTTTTTCGCTTCTGCCTCCAACAAGGGACAGTATTTTTTAATTCCATGCTAAAAATTACGAGGACGCAACCATATCTGAGAGAGAGAGAAAGTCAGTCTAATAACATTCTGGAAACACTGTAGTTGATAAACGCGGTGAAGAATGAACAAGTGG
This sequence comes from Paragonimus skrjabini miyazakii, assembly GCA_014338405.1. NCBI lineage: Eukaryota > Metazoa > Platyhelminthes > Trematoda > Plagiorchiida > Troglotrematidae > Paragonimus > Paragonimus skrjabini miyazakii. The sequence goes on along the minus strand of JTDE01020901.1, from coordinate 64,821 downwards.
AGCAATGCCGAGTTATTATTTTTATGAGCCAATGTTTCGGTAATGAGCATGAACCGTTCCACCGGATACAGATACCACGTGTTTCTTGAGGGATAGAGATGGAAGAGGGTCACTCGGTGAACATTCTTTATCCATAGAGGCGGTACTCGAACCGTTGCGCGTACGACTTTGGGAACGTGTTCCTTCAGCAATAGATAAACTACTCTGTCGCCTCCGATACATTTTGTCATTTCACTTCGCGCATTTGTTCGCAGCTTTCTTCTCCAAATAGTTGGCTGTTTGCATTCTATTCAAGTCCCGCTCTCAGTAAGGCTCTTCAGTAATTTCCGTTCTCACTGTGTCTAGGAATCCATCTTCAGACGAGTCTGTTTTTCTTTGTGCCATTGACTTCACTTTAAGCACAACCGAACCGTCATATCTAAGAGCACAGATACCGTCGTTTGTGATTAGTACTCCAGTTGCCTCTTCGTCTCTAGAAGAGACGGTGACTCCGGTTGATAATCTCGCAACAAAAATCCCTCAGTCTAGTTGAATTTGAGATTTCATTCAGTCTGCTGAACGACGTTTTTGGTTTTTGGTGTGAGCACCATTCACAACTGACCGAAACCGTCGCATTCATATGGTTGTCGGTGGGCCCCTTTTGAACTTAAGCACTAGTTTCTCGTCATTACCTCAACTAGTTGCTAAACATCGTTCCTGCTCTCGCCGCCCGTTTTCCTTAGCGCTACTGCCCTGTCGACTTTTCTTAAAGCGGATCCCTTAATAATTAACTGTTTGTCATTCCAAATGGTTTATTCTCTAAAATCAATGCTAGTCTTGAATAGGAACTTTCCAGCTCGCGAGTTGAAAACAACCTATGCGGTTTTGTCTCAGCTTCTATCCAGTACACCTTCTGTAGTGGTTGTAAAAGTGTAGTTTGTGTCAAATTACGTTAAGCGTGTGCTGAGAAGCCTTGTTTCACTCCATTTGAAATGGTGATTTTAGTCTGGATTCGGGATCCACGCATTTCACGGGGACTTTTCTTCATTGACTAGGATTAGTTAGCCACTTTTGATTGGTGTGTAAACTATCAAACTTCCACTACATTCCCCAAAAGGATTAATGGAGGATTTACGAGCAGTTGGTTCAAGTGATCAGGAGCTAGGTGGCGAACCGGTTTCAGTTTTGTTGAGTCCGATCAGCGTTACGCATGCCATGGATTGGAACGACACCCTGCGAAGTAGTATTAAAATAGTAGTGCAAACACTTATTCACTAGAATACGGGGTCATTGTCTCTGGGGTTGCAGGAGAATGTGATAGTTACAATTCTAAACTGTTGCACATCCTCTTCTCACAGGCTGGAGTCAAGCGACCATTTGTAGTTGTCCTGTACATCAGCTAGCGTTCAGCCGTGCTTTTTTGTCGATTAGTTTCATCCCGTAAGGCAGTTTCGTTCCGACCTGTAACTTTTCCTCATTCAGTCATTAACAACGTTTGTGTACTTTCATTTTGATACGCGGAAGTTCGGTAACAACGACCCGTAGCAACCAATCATGCCATTGAGATTCAGACCTGGTTACCGTGACTGCTTTTGTGCTTCAGCAACCTGACAGTGTTCAGCTCGTATTTAGCCTTGTTTGTCACTTATTGTCGGAAATTTTGTTGTGTAAAAACTCGAAAGTCATCTTTTTGATCGCACGTATTTTCTACTTCCCATCCTCTATCAGTGTACCTAACCTTCGCCCTAATTGCGGTGTTATCAGTCACATTAATCGTTTTTGGCTGTATGACGCACTGCTTCACGCGGACACGATCAATACAGGCGATGCGCCACGCTCGTCAACGGAAAACCGCAAGACTGGCGATCCCAATGACCAACGTTTCTACTTCCATCGTTTCAAATTCCAACTTAATTCGTGCCAGCGGTGATCATGCACATCCTGGCGAGGATCTACAGCAACTTCTTCGTTCGTTATCTGATGAAGATGAGGTAGAACATCTCGATCGAAATAACAAGTTTTATATAAGTGACGAAACCCTGTTGAATATGCTCCATGAACCTAAATCTCGTTATCCCTGACATATTGTTTTGTACACTTTCCGTCCTCTCTTTCCAGTTGTCTGTGATGGTCTCGTTTAATGGTTATCGTGATGTCGACAACTATTTTGCTTTCATTGATACTATTTTCTTAGCTCACTCCGATTAAAGGTATTCTCATTTTTGGAACACTTTATTCCCCTTGTTGTGTGACTCAATGTTCCATAAAGAACTGTGGTATCAGCCTTCAAAACTCCAGTCGAGCGAACTTCTCGATTTTTGATAACGTGTTCGGTTTTGTAGTGCCTCCCGGTTTATTATGTACGTGACTCGGATCGAACTGTGGGTTATCATTTACTGCGTAGCATCAGTAATAATAATAATAGTAATAATAATAATAATAAGAACAGTTGAAACGAATTTAGGAAACGAAGTGAAGTATGACTCCCTGAGGAGGTACTCTGGACCAGTCTTGGGTGCTGGCAGTCAAATAAGACGAAATTACACAGGAAGAGGGCTTCTCGGCGTATTCGATGCAGTAGGTATGATTGTCATGGTCGGTTTAAAAAAAAGGCAAATTATTCGACGGAATCACTTCTGACGTGTGTGCAATGCACTGGTACGTGCTCGTCATCGTCTTGCTAGTGCGTGTGTTAACTGTGTGATTTTCTTCTATTCAGAATGCACGCTTGATCGTCTAGATGTGTAGATTCGCTGCATCACCTACGGATTACAGGTAGTGAGACAGCGCCTACTATATTGACCAAAAACTTTGTTCAGTTTGAGTTTCTGTTGATCATGTCTGCTCGACTTGATTAAGTGCACACGAATCGCAAATCGACTTATTGTGTGTTAACGTTTGTGCGGAACTGTTCGTTCAGAAAATGTATCCACTTCAACCACCTGGCTGCAAATTGACACCTTGGCCACCGCAGCTACCTCTATCTAGATTTGAGCAACCTGACAGTGCATCCAGTCCATATGTGACTAAGACTATGTGAAGGTTGTGGTAGCCGTTCAGTTGGCATTTCATCCCACAATCAAAATTCCCCATAAAGACATTTTACAGCGCGATCTGTTCAGTATTACGATTCGGCTTTATGAATCACCGATCGTCTCTTGCGTATGCTCTCTTTGTGATCTACCACCCGGCTCCACCGCAGGATATTGTTCGCCACCTTGCTGTACTTAATGGAAAGTGCAGATTGTCGGTTATGCGGCGTCATGGTCACCCTTCATGTGCACGCATCGCTTAATGGGTACACACGAGTACTCAGCGAGCTGTGTATCATTCAGTCTCGCAGAGTGACTACGTGGATGTCTCAAAACTAGAAGAAACGCGCGTACGAATACGGAAAGCGTCATTTGTTACAACGGAGAGTGAGCGAACGTTTGGGTGAGATAGTAGTGAACCCATGACAACTTAAGTGAGCAGAACAGGAATCTTATTTTGAGTTGACTACCAGTTCCGAAAGAGGAATGACGAATGTATTTCTTCCCTGTGTGCTGCATCACGTTTACTGGTGTATGGCTTCATCCTGCTGGTACTGAAAAGTCATTCTGAACAAAAGTAAGCTCAGATATAATTCCATCAACAATCCTCTTCTGGTAATTTACCATGTGCTCATGCACTACACGGCGGTGGGCGCATGTTTTGTAGAAAGTCACTCGTCCGGATGCACAAAGCGTACTTTAAACTTGAATTAATGCTCGCTAATTCCGGAAGATTGACTGAAACATCTAAAAAGGGACTGTCCGGATTAACAAAAAGATGACAATGAATCACGCGGATAAACGACCAACGAGTAATCGAAACCATCAGACCTAGCTATACAAAGTTCAGAAAAGAGTTTTTGCCGTGCAAAACTGAACAGCTGATGCTTCTAACGGATCGGCAGTTATCTGTTGTGTGCATGCGGAATAAGAACGTGGCCCATCAGTTCACCGTGCATCAAAGTTCCAAAATGCAAACAGATCCAACTACATTTGTGTGTTGGAAATGTGCACGTTTGCCGACGATATCAAAATCTGGCGTAACGGCTGTGATGCGAGCGCCATGCAGGCTGATATTACTGCACTTTATAAATGGTCTAAATCCAACTGCATTGAGTTCAATATCAGCAAATGCAAAGTTATGCACATCAGGCATAAGCACAATATCTCTTACTTCCTCGGCGGATTACCGCTCCAAGTCACAGACAGAAAAAAAAGACCTTGGCGCTGTTGTGACACACAACCTCTCGAGTTCTCCCAATATTGAGGCGAGCGCCAAGAAAGCCAATAGCGTACTAGCGTTTGTTTGGATAATTTGAGCGATGATGTTTCAATCACCTGTACAACGGATTTATTCGTCCTCACCTCGAGCAGGGAACCTTTGTTTGGCCTCCTCACTTACAAAAGTACAGACCAATTCTGGAAACTGTTCAGAGGCGTACGACAAAAGCAGTCCGTGGGTTGAGTGCAAAACCCTACACTGAGCGGCTTCGCGAGTTAAATCTCCTCTCTGGAATACCGCAGATAGAAAGGTGACCTAATATTGGCGCTCATAATTCTGAGGACCCTTAACCACCCGTGTAGGCCTCTGCTCACGTATGCGGATACTAGCTCCGTTGGAAATAAAATGTCCGTACAGCAGACTTAAGCTAAGGCACAGTTTCTTCTCGGTTCGGGTCTGCAAAGCCTGGAACTCCCTGCCGCGACAGTCTCTGCGTTGGAATTTCGTTTGGATCGCTACTCTAACGCTTAGTCCAAACCCAAGCGTATTATTCTGCACACAGCCACGTATGTATGGTCGTCTGTCGAATAGCTCACACCTGATTATGGATGTTCACCCAGCTATAGAATTGCTAGTTTAATAACAGTAGGCCTGTATCTATATGTTTGTTTGTTTATCTATTTATTCTCCGTTTTGGCCCTTTGATACAACCAAGAAAAGTTGCGACGTGTAACTATCCCTGTCGTAGAGAGATTCCACGCCTGGAGAAACGGAACCATCAAAAGCTGTGGCATTCTACTTCCGTCTATCGCCCATTGAGTCCGGTATCGAGACTGTCCGAGTCCAGTCAGGAGGTCAAATGCATGTTGGCACAGTTCGGTGCGTTTATGCTCCTTCTGGATTATTTCCACTTAATTACTCATGGTTCCAAATGACTTGACGTAATCATAACGGATCACGCATCATTTAACAAGAAGCTGCATGTTCGTTTTTGAGGGAGCGTCAGAAAGTTTTCGGTGTGACTATACTGCAGTTATAGAAACATATTTTCTACATAGTCGCCACCAGCTTTTATGCACTCGGTCCATCATTTCTGTAATTCCATTGAACATTTCATAATCGGGATCTCAACCACTTTTCAATGGCCCAATTCATACTCTCATTCTACCACGTTACCACTGATTTGACCGGCTAACTTATACAATTAAACTCTCCCGATCTTTCGACGCAGCTCATTCTTCGTAAATCGAAGTACACTAGGGGCAGGTCTACAAAATAAGTCGTGTGACTCAGTTATCCAGAGTCACTCTCCAAAAGGCGGTTTGTGCAGGTAAAGAAACATGCGCCAGTGCATCGCTGTAAAAAGGCTGGGCACACTTCATCAGTTTCCCGGACAGTTTTCGTTTGATTGATTCACACAGCCAGTCTATCAACGATATAATAAGAGATCAGCGACCGTAGATTCATGCGACATATAACCGACAATCAAAAAGCCCAAGGTGCCCCCAAAAAAATTATCAACATTATCTTTCCCTGTCAACATTTGAGCCTGGAATTTGTTCAGAAGTGGAGAGCTGTAGTGTCCTCAATCAGCTGGCACCTACGAGGTTTCCGAGTCCAAGAAGATAAACCACGTCGTACACTACCACAATCAGCGAACAACGACCTTTCGGGGTAATTTCCTTCACTACAAACTACTACAATCTACTCAATCCACTTTCTGCAAGGATGTCAGTATTTTTAGTACCCGGTGGATGTAAACCTCTTAAATGCTTATCTTTACCTGAAGAAACGTTTAACAGCTGTCACCAGACATTCCAAGGATATTCTGTAACTGTTACACCATTTTTAAGCATTAAGTGTTTCACGACAACGCAATTTTTGGAATTCGTCGCCCCCAGTGGCCAACCTGAAGAATGTCAACACAACAGTGATGTGCGTAGTCAACTTTACACCGGGAATTCCGCCACAAAACTCATTTTAAGAAGTGTAACTGTATGTTGTTCACTAATGGTAATGGGCTGCAGTCTGTCATAGTTCGCAAAATTCATCATCTACAATATTTGTGAAGGCAGCCGGCTGAGTTCTTTTAGTGGTTCAAACGGCGTTGCGCACGTGAATAAGTGCACTTTTCCCTGCACTAGTGAAGATGACGTTGATTGTGGCTACCGCATTTTACTCACCGCAACCAATAATGGTATGTAGGACATCTCTGGACACACCTGTGTAGTCACCGTATTCAGCTACTAACGAGGTCAGGTGCAACGCCACTCCGACCACTGCAACCGCTCGTGCTTGTTTCTGCTTGTCGGTATAAAAACGTCACATGGGTGTCGCGCATGAATTCGACATTTAAGATTCTTTTTACTGCGGTCTGAACTCACCTTGGAAAGCGATAAGTGGGTGCAGTATGAAGACCATTGTGAGTCAGTTCACTTTGAATAAAATAAGCATGCGACAATAGCCTTTTGAGAATGCACCTTCTTTCAAAAATGAGATTGGCCTCCTTGTACACTGAAAATCACAAAAATACTGTCTCATCTTATTTGTTTGAAACATGTCAGCAACTTATCAGTTCGCGGTTCCACTCAACGCAGTTGACACGTTGACATGCGAATTCACTGGGCAAAGTCATCAGAGTTCACTAATAACTAACTGCATCAGTGTTATCCGTTTATCACGAAGAGGTCTGCCCAAAACCGATTGCAATTAACCGAACCTGACCGTTCACAGTCTTGACAATCCATGCAACGAACAAGAGAAATTTTTCCACCACTCATTTTTCGAAGATTAACGGTAACGTGGATCAACATCGATGGTATTGGTGACAAGCGACGGCTCATTCAGTTGAATCAATTCGTAAAATTTTAAAGAGTTACAGTTCAACTGAACCACTGATCAATGGGCGCATACTTTTAAAAGAAGATGTAATTCGGAGGAGACTTTAAATTTTGTTGATTGGATTGACTATCAAATGCATTAACCAACGGTTCAGTTCACTTAATCGATTGCGGACAGAAAAAGCTCATTGTGCTACCGCACTTTCACGGCTCAAAGCGGAATATGCCAGGTGAAAATGAGAAAACAACTAAAATTGGAGGTACATGTTACAAGATAAAAAGTATACACTTGACGGTCAAATACGCTTTCAATACTCTTATGTGAAGCACCGTACGATAAGCTGTGGTAGAATGACGTCCACGATCTTTGCATCACAACGAACCTAACGCTTGACTACCTTGTCCATAGATCTAATTAAGCAGTGTTTTGCTACGTGTAGTATTCACTTTCACGTGGATCAGTTTCGTTCCTGTCCGAACCAGAATCGAACCCACAACCTTGGTGAAATAGGTCCTATTCACTTGATCACCGGTCCTATGACGTCCGAAGAAGTCATAGGATGACCACCAATTACAGAACGTTCAAGGAACTGACACACGTGCTACTACGGGAGAAGACTTAAAACGGACCTAAGATGGGGAGTATAATTGCTTCAGTAAAACAAACCACTAGGATCATTAGTTGCAAGTGTGCGAATGAGAAAAAAGAAGCTAGAAGATAATGGAAGGATAGTCGTGTGGCAGAAAATAAACACAATCACATAAATGTAGCCGATACTCAAACTTCGCGCAAAAAAGAAATGATTGGAAACAACAGCGGAAGGTAAAGCATAACTTCAAGAAATCAGAGTTTATTTATATGGTCACCGCCTACAGAGATCGATTACTGACTCGAAATGAATTGTGTCCGCTAGTACTAAACAGGTTGTGGACAGACCACACAAATTATATTAATCGCCCAGGTAGTAGCAGTAGGCATAAGCCTGACGTTCATTTATCAAACAGATGTGTCCAGAATAAGGACGAGTACGACCGTAATATCCTGCTGTACTTTTCCATTTCAAGAAGTGACGTCAAAGGCTATTCGTAGAGTCTTAAACGAAGTAGGCATCAGCAGGGTTTTTCGACCTTACGTAAAATCTTGGTGCATCAAGGACCTCTTACTCGTTATGAGAATTATTATTTTCGTATAGAATGAAATGTAGGGATTATTTGCGAGTTAATGTTGAACAGACAACACCGGAACTTGGAACTAAAGTAAATGAGCATCGAAGGAAAATTAGAAAAGCACGCAGAAATCATTCGAAGTACCAGACTCTGATCAGAAATTTTGTAGCCACTGGCCACGCGTTGGACACAGGTCGTGAGATTGACCTAGAAAATACCGAGGTAATTGGAAGAGGGTTCAGAACTACGCAGGAGCGCTTAGTCGCAGGGGCCAAATAAATTACGAAGGCCAAATGCGCTGCCAACAGAGTTGACGAGGCCAAACTCTGACAGATGATGACTGATCTTGGACCGTTCAAACTGGCAAGCATTGATGGCTAGATGAGGCGACAATAGTAACACATTAAGGCTGTTACTTCTGTATCTACTTTCTTCAAAAAGAAGTGACCTGTTAACCGACTATATCAATTTCATTTCTGTTCAGCTGCTCACGTGTCCCCGACCTGCTGTGACTAGCCGTTCGAGCTCATTATTGTCCCATGTCTACATACATCTGACCCATGACCGGTTATCTTCTGTTTCGTTTAGCTACTTACGTTCAGTCTACCTTAAAGACCACCACATTTGTAACCGGTTTATCTGGTCTGAAGAGGCTTCTGTGTCAGAAGTGAAACACCGCCAATAAAACAAATCACCAGTTGTTCTGAAATTTCAATTAAACGAGGACTATTAGAACAGAACTACAGTAAACTCGCTGGCAAATTTGCAGCAAGCTGGATTGGGAATCTTCGTCAAAAAATGAAAAATATCTTGTACTTAATCACGGCTTTCGTGTTAAAATAGACTTTCCAGCCATCCTTTCGTAATGACAGTACTAGAATTGCGGTTCGCCTTTGGCAGAATTCATCAGTAGTGTATATCCTTGGTTCGACTGGTTTGAAAGTTCATCTGAATGAAAAAAAACTGTGATCAAATTCAAACATCAACGAAATCTGAGTACTCACTAGTAGCCAAAACGTCGCTCAGGAATATTGACAGCCTGTTATTTCAACTTCAATGTGAAGTCGCATTCGGGAGGTCATCGATGAACACTAACAGGATAGCTACGGAGTATGCTCTCGAACAGCTCAAGTACTACCCGTAGACAAATCTCGTTAACGGTTCAGTTATCAGCACGGTTCCCTTATGAGAACGTGAACTGGAGATAAAAGGCCGGTCGTAGTAAGGACATGTACTAATCGCGTTCCAACGGGAACGAAACCCGAATCGAATGTTTCTTCTCGAAAGGGGCCGCCTGAAAAGTGAAGTCGAAAATCGTAAACGACTGTGACTGTTATTCACGTCGTACCAACCAACTTCGTGACTACGTACTAGCCTTCTATCAGTAATATTCAGAGTGGAACGACCGCCTTATTCCTCTGAACCATCATCAGGTAGCAGTGATCAACAATTATGAGAAGAACGCAATCCAGAAGTTTGAGCATACAACTGACAGTCACTTAACAAATAAAGTATCTTTCAACCAAAGGATCAGTGGTAAACATAAACTTGAAGTGTAGTAATGGCGACCAGCTGAATGGAAAAAAGAACAAAAGTTAACGTACGGAAATTCGGAAATGGATTTTACAATTAGAAAAAGGCATATGGCTATTGCTAATTAAATCGGGATTATGTTGACATAATCATCGCTATGCAAATTAGTCTGCATTGCATCGTTTACTAACTGTGAATAACTCCAAAAACTGTTTGCTGACTGTAAGAAATGCAATCAGAGGAGGCCTCAGCAAAACATTCCCAACCTTCGGACCCAGAACGTCAGCGCCTGATATTAACTACCACAGTGATACACTACACCGAATCAGTGTTGAGACTGCTCTATTATGAATGTAATTTTGCGAGACTTATAAATCAATTCAGAACAACCTACTGGTTCCTGTAAATGTTCGGCTATAACTACAAAATTTGGATGCACTGGAGTGTGATAGTATAACAGGATAAGAGATTCGCTCATTTGGACATTCAAGAGAAGATGAAGGAAAAAATGAAAACACGGGGTGGGTGAAGTACAGACGGATGTAAATTGATGCAAGGGAAGCGAAAATCGCTAACGAATGCTAGTAAACGAGAGAAAGTGCACATATCGCGCATAGGTAAAATCTTGCTGTGGCGTGATTGTGCATTAGAAATACAAAATCAAACGGCCGGCTGGGTTTGTGAATGCAAGTTAGATCGTAAACTATATGCGTCGGCGATTAAATTTGCGCGACCATGTGAGTACACGTCGGTTCACTCACAAGCCAGGTTTCATCAAGTTACATCGCATCTTTCAAAATGTTTTATCATTACTTTATGCTGAAATAACTTTTCTGAACAAATTTCAATCAGGAGAACAAATGTACACTATTTAGGCCAGTCCGTCTGGAAGAAACAGCAGAGGAGGCCTTAGCATGTTGACTCCACAAGAGGCAAGATAAAAAAAGAAGTAAGGAAAACTCATTATGCAACACAATAGGCAATGCCAGCCCAAGGTGCCAGTATAATATAGGATCAGTTCAAATGCACACTCTAGCTGTTCGAGACAAGCAACCCGGGACTACTGAGTGCTCTATGGTTCGGAAACGTGGCCTGTTTACAAGGAAGATATCAACAGACTTGTTCGGTTTGACCATCGTTGTCTCCGCCAATTGGCCCATATTAAGTGGACTGATCGCGTGAGCAATGTGGCAGTTCGCTGGCGTGTATTCCGGAACTATTGGGATGCGCGATCAATTGATCAATTAATCACAGGGCACAGCTTGCGATGGTTAGGTCACGTTCTCCGTATGTCATCTGATCGTTTACCGTACCGGGCATTATATTCTGAGACCACCAACAGTTGGGTGAAATCGCTTGGTGGTCAGCCAACAAAGTGGTCACGAAATATGAAGACTATGATGGTCCCATTGAACACAGTGGATAGGTGTCACCCACAACTGGAATCGTCATGACCACTCAAATCGCCGGTTAGAAACGCTGTCCGAAATAACGGTGTGTCGCAATCAATAACGCATCTATATTCACGTTATTTCTAGTTCTTCCGCTTAGTCTTCTGTTATTAATTTTTGACCTTCTTAGTAACGTTTTCTTCTGTGATATTCCACGTCAATGTTGAGGTCAGCAGTGTCCCGAGCCACATACATTCTGGTCAGACTCATGGCTGTTATGCTGATGACCGCCGCGCACTGTGCTGCCCAATGGGGAAGAATCAGAACAGGAATTTGAGCGGTACTAAGCAATCTCAATTTATTGGGGGAAAACAGCATTTTTTATGGAACAAAACTACTTACGACTGCTATTAAACGACAAACGTTCTCACGTTTAGATTGGCCAGTTTGCTCCTGTGTTGTTCCACGACCTTGCATCTGGCAACTTGGTTGTTTGAAAAAGATAAGCATTCAACAGCAGCTGATCTTCGTCTATAATTGGTTGGCGCCAGTTTGACTATAATTTCGTCTGCAGCAGTTTGTGCGCGAGCACCGATTGGCTGAACGTTTTACAATCAAGAAACCGCTCCAGTTCAATTTCATTGCAGTGACTATCATTAATTGTCGCAAAGATGTCACCATAGATATCGGGGACACCATAACGTGTTTACGCTTTTTTAACAACTGTGGTGGCGCCCCGATTTCACATCTTCAATGAATAAATGTTTACAATGAACACGTGATCGAACCTGTCTATAGGTATATATTCCAACGGTATCCCACTACAAATGTCTCCATCAGCAGGTCTGCAACAAAGTACCCGTCAAGTAAGCAACTCCATGTTTCATCGGCTTTGAGCTAATAACCAATAAATACCTGAGACCGGTGGTGCTACTTACTTCGAGTGCTCATAAAGCGTCGAGTGCAATGCGCATTGTTTTGTGAAGGTAGGCAGCGACGTACATGAGCAAAATTGTCATGAGAACTTAGCGGAGTATAGTTGAGAGATGCTGATTGTTAGACTGCAGTGTGACTAACGTCAATGGCTACAAACGCAGTTGAAACTTCAACCATGGCATACAGTAGAGCGTAGCCAAAACAAACAGTCGCTGAAGTATCACCCCAACATTAAGCGGACTTTTGTACCTACCATAACGGAGGCCGCCTTAACGAAAGCCACACCATGACAAACGAGTTAACCAGCAGAACACAGTTGTGTATGCTACAATATATATGTAAATTATTTCATATCTATATATATATATATATATATCACTATCAAACTTTCACAAGAAGGAATTCGATAACGGCAGTTTAGTAGCACCAGAAAACAGCTACTGGTTATGTGAGCAATCGAACTGGTCGTTTAACGGAGCCAAATTTAAAGCCTTGTAGTCTGACCTATAAGCGTTCGCTCGGTTGACTTGCCTGAATAGCCAGCCAACAGTAATTCAGTTGTAGTGGCTGAGATGTATGCCTAATACAGATCACTTCAGAAGCTACATTTCATCTATGTACTCTGAGTATTTCAAACTATTTAAGTACAAAATGTTTACAGTTCACTAGTTGGAAAGAATTTGCGTCTTTGATGTGCCAGCACTTTGTAGCCGCCCATTGTATACGGAAAAATAAAACCTTGACACATATCGTTGATGAATTGAACTGCGAGAGAATAAATACAACTTGAGGGGTCACTTCGTATCATACACATCAGTATAGTCAGCAGCCGTGTATTTTTGTGAATCTCCTTAACTTCAAGCTGAACATCATCCACAACGGATCACAACTTTTGCATTCCCATAGACTTTCCAGTCGGCCCCTTACGAACAGCAGTAGCAGTAGACTCGAGTTTCGATCTCATTAGAACTCGTCAGTAGTGCATATCCTTGCCATGGTCGGGACTAGAACTTTCACCACGCTTTCATGAGGCAACCGTGTTGACCACTGTGTCATTAACCACACATTGGGCACGACCGAATTGTCATATATGAATGCCCAACCACTTTCGCTTTTCGGAAGAGGTCGACTGGAAATTCCATGGGAATGCGGAAGCTGCGTTCAACTTGAAATTAACCAAATCCCAGACTACCCATCAGTCATCATTTTTAAACCACAGAGATATCGAAATGACGGGTTCCACAATCGTCTCCAAGTTAAATGAATGATAACAACCGGGCGCGTGTGTTCGGTCGCCTCAGAAATCCATTTCGTGCACTGGCTACATAATGTGAGCCTCTTGCTATTCATTATCCACCTGCCTTCTCAGTTTTCCATAAAAGACAAAATATTTTTTTAAATTTGTGAGTTGTCGCATTGAAATGAATTGTTAAAATGAGTTAAGTTTGAAAAATTGAAAATAAGCTACGTCAGATCAATCGACCTTGGCGCCAGAAAGAATACCTAAGTCACTCCTTTCGAGGTATACATGAAATGAGGACATCACAGAGCCTTTCGGACTGGCAGCCTTGGCCAAATGGGATTATATATGGCATACTGGAAAGCATGACGCGTTTTCTTTTTGCCAGCTTGCTACACATACATACGACCGAAGTGGACAAACACGTGTTGCATCCTTCCATCTACTTAAATAGACAGGGTAGAATGGCTAAATATGAAGGAAGACGGACAGAAATTCCAGTTTTTCGATTTCGGGAACACTCGGTATGCGTGGATGGGAAGAAAATAAACGAACAACATTCCTGCTTTCCGAATAATGAAATACAGTGTAGATGCACACTGTCGCCTTAAAAAAACTCGATTTTTAGAACCACGATTCAATGTTTACTTGAAAACATACTACCCAGTTTCCCACACCACAGACAACATATTTACAGTTTTTGAATACGAAGACTAACGAGCAAAGCAATGCTAGAGAGATACGCCCAAAATGAATTGTACCTAATTAACCAGTGCATTTCGATTCCATCCATAAGACAGTTGATAGAAAAATCCTCATGACCAAGGCGATTGCGAAGGTTTAGCTGAAGAAAGCTGGTGAGTTTAGATTTCAGTCGGAGGCCTGTGGCCTGCAAAGCGTTCTTGCGTTCTCCGGAAGGCGTTCAACCGCTGAATTTCTCGACGTGTATTTTGCTCGTTCAATTAATTCATTGGTTCACACGCATTTCCTTGACAAGCTTCAAATAAAGGCTTAACCGACCCTCAAACCAACAGCCTACGAAACTTCTGTGGCGAGTATTTACTCCCCATTCTGATGATCGGAGTTATACTTAGAAGAGACAATAAGTAAGATTTATTCGTACGAACTCCATGATATGTTGCCATTCGGGGACTTATCAGGTAATCAACAAGAGATATAAATTACCCTACAGAAGTATTACTCGATAAGTCTACTCATTAATCCATCAGCAGGCCACTAGAACGAGTCTGATGTTGAGATAGATATGCCCAGTATCGAACCATGAGCTGACAAACAAATTAGCCACATTTTCCTGAAAACAACGGTGTGGTAGTTAACCAATCGTTTTATTTGGCATTCTTCCATGACTTCTCATTAATATAAAGAGAGAGTAGCCGGACAAATGCAGACACCTGAGCGATCGCGATCACCATTGCTCAAAAACAGGTGATCGAAGCATGTTTGAGGAGCGTTACACCCAAAGCCTCAGATCGCTGTGATGACAGCGATAATTTCGAACATCAGTGCCGCTACTCACACCAAGACAATGGGACTGTGGGCAGTAGACATGTCTCCCAAACTGAGAATCCAATCTGGTCCGGTGTTTCTCGATGTCCACTGTTGAAAGAACCACCATCAAGCAGTGATATCAGACCAAGGGGGTGCACCAGCAACCACTTCAATAGGAGCCCGAACTTCCGTTTACTTTGTCAACGGCCACATGTGCAACGCGCGCCACGTAAATCGGTGGTTTCCCAAACAAACCCCTAATTAATGGCACTTCAATGACCTGACCACGCAATAACAAAAGCAGCAGCTAGCTGAGACAAACAATACAAAAGCCGGTTTATACAACGTTAAAAATATACAAAAATATTCAGTTAACATCTGCTACTAGGGGTAACACAGTCACTTTGTGTAAACTAATGCGACCCTGGACCGCGTCAACATGACTGACTGTTGCAGAAATGCGATCACCCAGCCGGAGAGAGAATAAACCGTCTGACCGGCTACTGTGTGGATACGACTGACGCGGGATATAGGCATCTCGTTGTACGCCAATGTCACAGAACGCCCCGAATGTCGTCACATTCTCCACGCGACCACTAACGCTCATGCCTGGCTTAAGCTCCTTAAGACTCATTGCCGAAGAATGGAACAGAGGGAGAAAATAATCTGCAGAATGAGAAGAGATGAACAAATGAGAAGCAAACAATACAAAAGTGAAGTATTACACTGTTGTTCGAAAGTTAATCATCAACAATCCAGATGAAGTCGAGTTGCCCAAGAGGATGTGATTTTAATCGTTCTCTGAATATCACCATTTTCTATAAGGTATCAGGCAGTTTGTCTACCATGTTGAAGTTCATCAAATGACTGAAAACAGTTGCAATCAGCAGAACATGATGAGACATGATGGAAGAAACTAAAACATAAGATGACTGGTTTGAGGAAGCCTCAACGAGTGCGGAATAAACTGCTCTTTCGAGGGAAATACATTGTGCACAGAATGGTTGCCTTTTGTGCCTGGCCATTGACGAGGCGCGCCACTTCTTGACACATGATGATATAGCCTATTTGTATGACAGGTTAGTTTACAGGGCCGATATTTGAAGATAGGCAAAAATGAAATATAATACGTACGCAGAAGTTTTAATCAATCTAAAATAGACATTGTTAGTTAGGCACTGTTGAGAAAAATAAATGAGAGTGGATAACGATAAAACATAAGAAGCACGTGTTCCATCCAGCAACATCGATGGCAGGCGAACGCATCAGGTACACAGATTATCACATGACTATCTCTAATTATCGTTCGTCTAACGGCCTCGGTACTAGAACGATGACACCGCAACAAACAAACGATCGCTTACAAACATTTACTATTCGAGAAGGATAATCTGCGCATACCGTTCACTTTAATAGATCCTGGTTAATAACCATATGACGAAAGGAAATCTGCTTATACGTCCGTATAAAAACACACCTGAGTATCACCATTCGATCTTTCAAAATGCGGCTACTGATCACTTTAGTCACACGTAGGCAATCACATACGTAGACATTAGCTACAACATACCATCATCAAAGGGGACTGCAGATTCGGGCCCCCTGTTAGCGTTGTATTGGCACAATTTACATCTGAGGAGTGAGGCACAGTCCGTACAGACGGGATGAAACTCATCCTGTTGCTCCGTAAATGAACGGAAATGAATGATAAGCAATAACATAAGTGTCAAACTTCCCCACAACGATTGCTGGCATAAAACTTGGATGAGTTCACCATACACACTGGATGCTGAATTATTCTTCCGACACAACCACGGAACAGCCCTATTACTATGGCTGAATGCTCCATGGCTGTCCATAAGAATGACCAACAGTTATCTTAGGTGCCGAAATCAACGCAAATCGGACGCATGATCTTATGAAGTCAAAATAGAAATCGACCTGTCTTCCTGACTCATAAACGCGAGCGCGCGCGTAGCATGTATGAGCGCGTTGGACAATAAGGATTGTGCTTTATTGAACGCCTTTTCGCTACAATACCACAGACCGCTGAGATGAACGGACTAAGAACATCTATGAGGATTCACACACCTTCAGTGCGGATTGCAGAATGTCTTTGTAAAATGAATGTACGGCATGATCAAAACAAAACGAAACAAAAGTAAGCTGACCTTGACGTTCATCGAAATCTAATGGTCGGCTCAAAGACTCTAAAATGTCTCGCAGTGTATCCAATCCATACGTCTCCGTGCAGAAAGGCTTCAACTTTTCGTCACCTTAGAGAGACAAAAAACAGGACAGGAAGAGGATAAAAGGCCAGTTCATTTCAGCATTACATACAGAAAAAGAATACCTAAATAATCAAATACAATACAGCTTCAATTATTGAAAGTTTCAATTTTTGAGTATGCCACTGGACCAGTGTACAGGTGACAAATGCGTGTTCGTCAACGGGTTTAAAGGGGGGCGAACAGGAGATACCAAGAACTCTGACAATCATGATAAATTGAAAGAAGTGTGAACAGATCAGTAGAAAAAGTGGGTGCCTATGAAGATAGTCGACTGTGCACCTAAGTAAAATGGGATTGATGTAGTTACGACATGCTTCAAGTCAATTTAATCAATCGCTGCACAATCTAGTGAAACTAATGTCCAATATGCACACAGTCTACTCAGAAGACAGAGGAAGAACACCTGTCGACATGACTTGACATTCAATTGTTGTATAAAGAAGGTCGCTATTATGCTTAAAATGCATCAGACAGGAGGTAACAGAAGAATCATGGATAGACAAATAGTTATCCGAATGCGCATCCAGATAATCTGGAACAGGAGTAAAATGAATAAAATAGTTGACCATCGAAGGTGTGTAACCTGCAAAAGATTTGAAAATCAACTGCCTAACAGGAATTTAAGATATTTTAGATGAAGATTTTGGCATATTCATTTTGACATGGTTAGAACGAGTCCTATAACCTGGGAAGTATACATGAGTTGGTCTGTAATGAAAATGGACTGAAGCGGCTGCCTGATTGGAGGTGGTTCAGCCCACCAAAGTTCACGCACAAGCTACCATAAACGGGATTGTGGTCGATCGTCGTCAACCAATCGAAAACGCGATCAGCTGCTGCGGCGAATGTGCTTGCAAAAAGTGGAGATTAAAACGGGTTGTTTGAATACGTGTCAGATTCAAACAACTGAGATGCTCGAGGCAGGGTCGTGGAACTTAGCAGCGAACTGGCCACTCAAAACGCAAGAACACTACATCCAATAACAATCGTAAACACTGTTGTTCCTCTATAAAAAGTGTGCTGTTTCCAAAAAAACCTAGATTACACAGTGCCACTCAGAGCAGTTATTCTGGTTTTCTCGATTCATTAGCTCAACACGCGACAAGTCTAGTTGCATTCGCTATGCTTCCACGAAAAAAACTGGATGAATGAAACTGAGCAAAGACTTCAGCGGTGGACCGACACCAACCATAAACGGGGCCATAAAGCCGATATTCTGACACCGGACGTGTAAGAGTAATTGCTACCCAAGCTTTCGTAGCAGCGGACATGCATTCAGTTGACCAGAATTTGGATCAACCTGTCTCTGTCAGCTCGACGCCAGTGTGCGACTTTGTGCTCTGTAGATACAAACGTTGAAGATTTAGTCAAAATTTCATCCATCCATCGATATCAGTACGGGAGACAAGGAGGACATGGGAAGAGCGAAAAGAACAAACGAGGACTAATTTAAGTGTTAAACTAATTGTGACAGCTAATTTTATACTCTTTTTGAAAAAACTCACATTCACGTAGCAGAATAACCTAAATACCGTGAACTTTAATGCCACCCAAAAGGTTATTTCACAAAAAATACACTCTACGAAATCGGAGGTACAGTATAAGAGAAACAAAATGTAAGTCATGAGTCTTTCAAGTTGACGAACATTGCACGGACTGAAACGCACAAGCTCAAATCAATCACCTCTAAGGAGGTGAGCACTCCGTGATAAATTCCGTACATACACAGCAGGTTAAAAATGTCCCACATCTATGTGTGGACAGACAGTACACACTCCAGACAACGCAAGTGGCCATCTTAAAAGCATGTTTTGCTCTTCCGACACACATTACTCAGTAATGAAGCGTAAAGGTTGGACGAGCAGATTAACAACAAACAATGATGTGAAGCATGGCCGGTGCCCCAACGTTAATCGCGAAAACGAATCGTTTAAGCGGTTAGCTATGAGCGCAAATCATGGCGACTGGGAAAATGACGTGACACGTCGCCGGTAAATTTCGAGTGAAAAAACAGAGGCACTGAGTAAGCAGTCATTATAAAGGTTTCAGGAAAAAAGAATCACCACCAAAAGAAACCCGTCATACCTACGGCGATCAGTGCAAACACACAGCTAGAACCGTTGCTTTAAGAAAAGCAGTGCCCTACCAAATGAATGGACTGACAAGAGGACTGTAGAGGAAAGATAGCCTGGCGATAAATGGACTACCAACATGGTCAAGATGGATTTTTAAATAGGCATAAAGAACGAGAACCTCGTTTGATGAACGGTATATAAACGGTGTTAAGTTGGCCCCGAAGGTACAGTGGTTCGAGCTACTGACCGTTACGTGATGTGAAAAATTCAAGATTCAACAGCTCTATCTGCAGTCACGTATCACTGCAGTTTCACCTGACGAAAGGAATAAACAGAATGTCCTCAATCTCACGTGATATCTATAAACTACGCGATAAAATGAACGGCAGCTACATGGTTGCTTGACTTACTATCGTTGTTATAAACAGATGCGGTAGTTTCAAAGAGGCAAACATTCAGCCGTAATCGGAGTCTGTACATTTTGACTAAACATCCAGCACTTACTGAAGTTCACGCTGACAAGCATTTTCTCTATTTCAGAGATTGAAAGTCACTGAGTAGAGTAACTAAACAAATATCAGACTCTACACCATAAAGCGTTTGCGATCCTAAATGAACGTAAAACTTATGGTCAGCTGCAGTAACGAGTGTTCGAACTAGTGACTCCGTGATCTGTAGTCACTGTCGTTACTCCAGAGAACTAACTAAACGAGCCGACAGAATCCACCCCTAATGTGATTGTCTAGACAACTGGACAAACTTTGAACGCCCCTACCCCCAAATAACCCTCTTTGTGATCACAGCGTGTTGTCGTTAAAATCACCACATGTTGGCAGCATACAGGTACATGGTGCTATCCTCTGTACCTTTGCAAAAGACCATTACTGAGCACTCGTGCGTGCACATTGTGTAATTATTACTGCCTCATCTTCATGACTTTGCACCATATTAAACGTGTGATAACTCGTTTGCGCTAAGTTAGACGTAACTGTTTCGCCGGAAGACTACAGAAACAGGTCATGTCGAAGAGCAAACAAATTTGGCGATCTACTGACATTCTTCAAATGGCTAACTCAGATTAATAGTTTTTTGAATGTTCCCCGAAAAATGACTGAGAGGTGGATGCTCAGCCATCTTACAATGGGAGGCAAGAAAGTTGAAGGAAGAATAAGGAAAACGGTAGCAATAATAATTAGTTCCGCAAAACTGTCAATTTAGAAGTAACTTAGCTATGAAAAATTTGGACTTGGCTGCATTTGAACTAGCGATACAAAACAACATTCCAAACGGCTCAACCGTTCTACAAGCTGAGCTACGAATTTTAACCATGACCCCAGGAATAACACAAGTGAGTTATTCATCCAACCCACCGTTAACTAAAGAATTCGCCCAGAGATCCACGGGACTAATAGCCGCAGCAGGTTTTCTCAAGCGGTTCACGCTGGAATGTACCAATGTCACTGTTGAGTACTGCATTCCAAATTAACGAATCCGTCAAACTGCTCACCCGAAATAAAATTTTAATGTTCACTTGAGCTATCGATGGGTTTCAGCGGGAGGTGTCTGAGAAATCGCGCCTGCGTAATCGACCATCTGGATCATTTGGTAGGATGGGTAACTGAGTCCATGTGAAATTTATGGACTCCCGACATGGCTTTGTAGCTCAGCTGATAAAAGACATCCTATCTTCTGATATAATGTTTCTGTCAACGGTTTTAATTCAGTCGAAGCTTATATTTTCACATCTCAGTCTCCTCCTAAATCTACGGTAAGCCTAAAGCTGTCACAAGTTACTTCTTCTCCATGGTCGATCCGAACCGCGATCAAAAAAATCAGATCATGATGTGCGCTATGCTACATGTCGTTCCCCAACACTAACGGGGAGGTGCAAGCAATAGGTATTGGCATAACCTCTGTGATAGTGCGTTAGAGAGGTTTAGACCTGTGGATCCTGCTCTGACTTCACATCCGAAATGAGCGTATCCAACCGTGGCGAAGTAATGATGATCAAGCTAGGCCGTTGTTGATTTTACCAGTCGTTCGAAGTAAAGGTGGATCCAACAACAAGCAGGGTACCAATTAGATTAACGGAAAGAGCCAACCAGTGACCTTCAGAAGTCTGATGAACAGCAAAGTATGTACAAATTTGATGAACAACGTCAATGGCTACGTTTTTTTTAAATAAAAAGGTAGTGAAACCACATACTTTTATATTGAGAAGTTAGAAAGTTAACATGGATATAACGACCGCCAAGTCTTAATCCAATTGGATACACTCAGGGTTAGGTATATTGTACAGATATTGCAGACCGTGACATTGAATACCTGTCTCAGCCGGAACATGTACTCACCAATGCACGGAATAAAATGTCTCAATTTCATGTCAAAGAGCATGTGAAAACGTTCTACAAATTGCGCTCATAAAAAGGACGAACAACGGCACGGGTATAACCACTTTAATTAGGTACTGCACGAGTCAGATGATCAGTTGGGTTAATAAACACTCGTCTTATACTGAGTAACTAATACGATTCAGCTCACACTGAATGTGGCTGAACAACTATCGGAGGCCAGTGGGAACAACAGAAATTGAAGAAAGTGTGGTGCTGATAAACTTTGAGTTTTTTCTGACAACGAAGGTAACCAAACGACCGCGCACGTTGCGTGAATTCGCAAGAAGAATGTCTGAGTCAACCCTGATTACAGTCGCATTTGATCACATCTTTGTCGTTTAATAAATGCGAAAGGACAACTATAAGATGGAGAAATTCGAGGTTGAAGTGTACTACTTACCACGAAGTGCGAAAGCATCAACACTTCGGTAACCCAACGCACTGATTTGCAAGTTTGAAACAGCCTGCCACATCCATTTGATGTGCGCCCAACCATAACCATAACTGATTCAGCTTATCACAGCTGTCGCAGCGTTTCTCTTGGGACACAACAACGACAAATGTTTGCCGGCTTGTAGCGTACCGACAGCTCACCACAATAGTATTTCAGGATAATTGCAACAAATAGGCTTGACCCAACGTTAAGAGAAAGATATAATGTTTCGGACAGACCAGTGTGACGGAAACAGCTCTCTCCGCGGGATGGAATAAGCAACAACAGCACAGATTGTCTGGCGTGTTCTTATGGAAGGTTATTTTTAAGAAGAAATCGTTTTGTGCAGGTTTAAACACACCAACCTTGTGTGTCATGTGACTGTGGATACACTGTGGCGTAAATGCTCAACGATTTTGTGCTAAATCATTTGTCGTAAGAAGGGGCAAAACTTCGCATTAAAAATTAATTCTGGGAGGGGACTACAAAGACGACGTTATTCGAACTTCGCCTAGGAATGGCGAACAGACAGTTAAACGGACCTAGCTGGGAGAGAATTTCGCACTGAACAAAGTATAGGACAAGGCATTCGCAAAACCCGTGGGGATGAGAAGAATAGTCCTCACACCAAAGCAGCGACTAATATGACTTTCTAGATTTAACAAGCCAGGATCCAAGGAAACCCGGTAACAGACGACGACATCTGTTTCAGTAGTTGGCGTGATTAACACAAACACCCATATAAACAAGACCACTAGTGAATCGGAAATACCTACAGTGTGTTGCTCGAAGTAACCTATGTAAACTGAACCGAAAGAACCAAATCGTTCCACCTGGGCTCAGGAAGCCTTGTTTACACGACGCAAACAAGCCAGCATAGATCAAAATAAACAAGATACAACACAGCGATAGAATTGAGCAGGAAGATGTGGATATAATACGCGCTCTCCAGAGAAGAACAGGTTTAGCTAGCCAGTGTGTGAAAAGGAAAGCGAAAAACTGCGATCGACCTCAAAAAAACCGCGATGGTATATAGGTTCGGGAATTTTTCCTAATTCTAACATACAAGTTTGTTTGTGAAGTGAAAATGGACGCGTACACGGAATCAGAATCAAATGAAATCAGTCCATTGCCCCAGAATGTTCGAGTAACACGAGATCACAACAAACAAACACACGGAGGCAGTAAGTGAACGGAAAAACGTTAAAACGATATCCAGTACATCCAGCACAGATACCCAAAGGTAATTAAAGTAAACACATACAGATGAGTAGTACAACCATCATCACAAGCAAATCTCACTGATGCTTGACTGTCGTACAACCATGAAGAAAACAAACAGAATGAGAGGGAAAGGAAATGAATAATCAAAAAACAACTGAGTACACTTGGATATTCAATATCAATATGCCTACATTTTGCAAACAGACAACCAAATTATGAATGAAAGTAAGACGTTATCAGAAAAACGGCTCTTACTGCCTCGCGCCAGTAAGTGCACTTACTTCGCAAATAATTCAGTCAAACAACGAAAGTATTCACGCTACTGAATCCGGTTACTCACCATCTCATCTAAAGTCTCCAGCCACCGACTATGTAAGTCGCGACAGCAACAGCCTAGGGGATGATACAACCATACAGTGGACAACCCATTGGTGAACAACTTCACTTCTCTACGCTAAGTCATCATCGGTTCACCTCGCACCCTACGCAAGTCGGTCGCAACACCGGCAAACAGTACTCGATGTGGCAGACGATTAGCTGGGATCCTTTGTACATGGCCAACCATCTTAGTCTACACACACTTGAAGGTTGGATGAAGGAACTCGCTTGATAATCATTACCAGATACCCGCTTCCTAACCTTCACGTTGCTTACGCGTTGATGCCACTACTTTACGCGAGCAATCGAACGCAGACGTTGATGGTCAACAACCTGAAGACGGTTCACGTCTACTACCATCAGCGGCCAAGTTTCGCTTGACAGGTGGTATGACAATAATTCGCTTTATTTCAAAATTTAAAAAAATAGAATAGGAACCAAAATTAACTCTAAAGGGATCGAACAAGAAGTCCAAGAATTCACTGGAACTTACGATCAGGTGCTTTCATAAGCGCGGATGCAGCATCACGAAGTTTGGGGGTTCCCACGTCAGACAACTCGAAGCTTAGCGAAGTGATAAGACTGAAATAAATAAATAATCGAATGAATAAATATATGCAATGTCATGGGAAACAATTTTTTGGAGATCAAAAACGACAGCTTTTTTAAATTGCTAACTGACATAAGAAAGTTTAAGAGATCAATTATCACGTCTGGCTGGCACCAAGATCAATAATAAGTGACTGTTGGTGAGTAAGGAAAGGACAATAGTTCTTGTATACGACAACTTTGAGGTAAGAAATGTGTGGTGAGGACGGGTAGCTGAATCACACGAAACATGAGTAGTTAGATTGTTCCATTCAATTCGAAGTACGGCAGTTCCCCAACTACGAAGCTAATTATGGTAGACACACTGTGGGTTCCCAAACAGTTACCCATTGCGAACCACCATGACCCCACTCTACAAATGATATTTGAATTATGTCTCTACAATGTAAACTCCAGTGCCATTGTGCGACTTGCCCAAATCTAGTGCAGCCGAAAAAACATTAGCTGAACGGCTCCCGTTAATACTAGATTGAACGTGGATGCCATATACCTCGTTGGCATGACAACAGGGCGCATCGAATCATTCCATTGTACTTGTTCTTTTCATGATTTCCTGCGCTATACATCAATTCGTATCCAACACAGCGGTACGCTGATCACACTGAGCAATTGGAATGGAGTGTATTATTGGCATCATACGCGATAACTGCCCAAGAATGACTGTTATCAAAAGGCGGCGCTTGACGCTGAGACAGGAACGTCAGATCATAAGACATAACGTGAGTAAAGAATTTGTGTAGCTAACCACAGAACTGCAAGAGCGAGAAATTACACAGTTGGTGGATATGAGGGAAAAAAGACGCCACAAAAGGTGGGTGGAAAACTGGAACATGTAGCTAAAAACAAAGGTACCATACTTCCGCTGAATTTGCCAGACGCAATTTGATGGAAAACGTATGGGTGGGTTCTTCTTACGAGACAAACACATTTTTGTCGCTGGTAGACTACAGCAAGAGAAGTTATCAAGTCCATTCGGGAGACAAATTTTTGTGCTAGTAACAAGCGGCTACATATTACTTGTCACTGAAATTTTTTTAATTCGTTTTACAAAAGCTGTGGACTGTTATCGTCATCATGTTCAGAAGAGTTACAATAGTCAAAAAATCTGGGTGTCGACCGGGTTCGAACCAGCGGCAATAACACAGTAATACAATGTCAATACTCAACAGCGGAATTAATGGCTTCCAATATGAACTGGTTGAGAAATTCTCTGAAGCAGTAAATTCCATGGATCATTGAGTGGATTCCGTACAAAACAGAGGATTGGGTGAGTAAGTGAATCCAGATATGAAAATTCTCAGCTCTCTTCATAGCTGGCTTTCACCTAACCAACAAAATAACGGCCCTTGAATCGATCATCCATTTCTATTTTACACAGAACTGTTGTCTTATCAGTTACGTCTCTTGTTGCATATGTCGTTCCAAACAAAAACAGTCCGTAATACGTTTATTTACATACTGCCTTTTCCTCTCCAATCAAAGCAGACCAAATGCCCTTTGTTGCACTGTGTTAAAAAGCTCACCTACACAAAACACTGCTCAAGGTGCAGAACGTTTGTCCAGAAAAACTTCCGAGCGTAAGACGGCATTTCTCAAATGACTATCCCGTCCGACGGCTAGTCGTTTACGGTCCATGAAGGCACGCACGAGCGCACAAATGTACGCTTAACTACATAAAAGAAAGCATAACGACGAGCTCACACACTGATACATTCATGAGTAACACGGAACTCGTTTTTGTGTGTACGTGTGTGCATGGGTAGGTCGATGGATTTCCAATTGTAATCGTGTAGCTAGCGAGCCATAGCTTCTCAACCGACTTTAATGGCGACAGTTGAAATCACTGGATTCGGTACAGTTAAAGCCGTCCGACGACTGTTCAACTTATAGGCAGACGAAGCAGAGAAGCTGGACCAGACTGTGCTGTGGCTCACCCAAACAACTGATAGTCAGCACAGCTGATAAACCTTGTCAGTGGAATGGTTGCGTCTAACCAGCAAGACCAGTCAAACTAAACACGATCTGTTCAGCCTATAGATCGTCCACGTGAACAACAGCACAGTCAGATTTAGCAGAGTCATCCCGTTGACCCGTAGGCACAACGAGTACCTCACGGCATGATCGGGTCAGGATTGTCACTGCAGCAGCACAGTTTTGTCCACTCACAAAACCACATACAAAGCGAGTTCCGCGTTGACGACCCACCATGAATGCCTGTGCGTGGGTTCGAGCGTATGTGCTTCCGGGGTGCACAAACTGAGTAGGACACGATTTTGTTTTGTACCGCGTTTCTTCCAGTACTAACGTCCAGCCTAGCCGAACGGTCTTGATACTGTAGAGTTATATGGTTCAACCACCCACTTTCGCTACGCAACGAGAACCAGACCTACATTCGAGTCTCGTGCACAACAATAACCGATGGTTTGCAACTGCTTTCATCAATCGCACTAAAATGGCTAAAACCGTAAGATACCCATACTATCAATGATAATGATGGGGGTATCGGAGACTTTTTTATTGCAACGATTTGATTACCGCGTACGTTTGATTGTGATTTTCTCAACAGAAAGATTTTTATTACTAATAAGTGGAAATATTTTTCTAATCTGCCTATTTCAAAGAAGCATCAGACTGGAGCTCCTAAAGTCAGTGATGGAAAAAGATCGGGACAAGAATTGTGGCTCTTGCGTGAGGAGCGAGTGCGTTGCCCACTGTTCCGTGGACCTTACACTGTGAATGAACAAATCACTACACCTAGAAGTTCCACAACAACTCCTTACAAAGTGGTCAGGATTTTAATCCAAATTCTAAATTAGGCATTTGTACAGGAGTTACGAATAAGTAAACCAACGAGATCCTTCTCATGTAGTAACCGAAACGATATACGTGAAACGACCATTTCCCATTGTCAATTCGGGTAGAGCAGACAAAAGACTGAAAAGACTATTTATGGTCGAGCAGATTTCGCCGTATCTCTACTGGTGTTTACTGAAGACGGGCTATATGCACAAAATTCCGAAACACAAAACAGTCACGAAATGCCATAGTTTAAAACCAGTTCGGTTGCTACCAAGGCAGCACCAAAATTACAAATAACTTTTGTTGTGCGCACAAAATGGGATGGCGGTGTCAGAGTGCAGTGGCCTCGGCATATCGTACCAAACGTTTGTTTCGAGTCTAAAGCAGAACACGAAATGACTTTGCGTCATCAGGTGATCGATGACGCCGGCTCCTTCCGAGGGTTTGCTATCAAGCTGCCTGATTGCGTGATCGTTTGCTGGACCTACTTCGGCACCCCTGGTTCCAAGCTGGCTCTCAGTTCTGTCAACATAGAATGCTCCACATCCACATTTGTATTCACAAATTACGTTTATGTGGTGAACTGAGGCGCCGCTTGCTTAGCCAAAATACGGAATTGTCTGTGACGTTGATGCTGTTGTGGTAACAACTAAACTGGTTTTAAACTATGAAATTTTGTGATTGTTTTGTAGGTTGGAATTTTGCACATTTAACTCGTTCGCAGTAAACACCAGTAGAGATGCAGTGACGAGATACATAACATGTACATGGAAACAAGGCATCAACCAGTATCAGTTACAACTCTCTGGAACTCCACAGATGTGATTTTCACCTGAAGACCTTTCAGCAATGAAAGTGACTCTGCAGGAGATGCATTCCAATCCCGGTACAAAGCGTTTAACAACATGAATCGGAAAAGTTTCGATCACAACTTTCACAGTATGTCAATATCATAAACTAACTCTGAATCGGTGTCGGGGTTTTGCTAACTCCGTTTTCATCTGGACAACTTTCAAAGACTATATATAAATGGTCAGTGATTCATAGTAGCATAATCTGTTCCACGAATGTATAGGATCACCCATCAAAGGGTTCTACACTTGTTGAATAGCCTCCTTCAGTTGACCCTTCGATTGGGATTTTTCATGGATGTAATGCACGAGCTTGGATAACTGTTTCCGCTGAATGTCAGTTAAATAAACTTCGGGTCTCAGGGACAACTAAGTCATCATACTAGTTTAGTTTCTCCTTAATCACTATTTCGTCTACTGGACCATAAGTACACTGCAGGAGCGTTGTTAAAACACTGCACGTTAGCTACGGTGCGGAGTCACGAATGACAGCATCTGAATAGAACGTGTTCAAATGGCTAACTGATCCCAATTCCAGCTGCCGGTACCCGATGAATACTCCGTAGAGCATCGCGCTATCACTTCCACAAGTTGAGAATCGGGCTCCTTACGTCAGTCATGTCATCAATGGTGTCAACCGTCCGGACAATCTGCAGTGAAGCTCTATTAGTCGTGGAAGAAAACCTTGTGCCGCTGAACTATCCGGATGATACAATCATCAGTAAAACCTATCTGTTAGTCCTAGTAGTACTTAATCAACGATGGTACTCAGCGAAGTTCTTAATGAGCAAACAATAGTGAACTATTTATGAAACTGTGAATTGTGGCCTCTGAAAATTCCGGCACCAAATCCAGGTTGACAGAACGCATGCTATCGTTTATCGCAAATATCTTGCATAGCACTGATTAATTCATTCGAAGTGTACAACTCTCCAACTGTCCGGTTCATTTTTAACTTCAGTTATTTCTTCCAACAGCAATAGTAGCTGTTCACTGAAGCAATTGGTCTTTTCTGCCATCATTCCATTCCCCCACTAGTAAGATACATTGCACAAAACAGCGGAATCTCACCTCGTTCAAAATCTTTCAGCTGCATTCATATAAGTAATTGAAAATGACGAAATCAAAACTGCAGTTTGTCTATTTTCTGAACACATCCAGTTGTGAATGCTACCAGCTGGATTATTATCACTCTAATGATCACCCATAACGACCGGTTCAACCTGAACATACCTAAACCCTGATGCAGAGACGAAGAGACTTACTACATTAGGTTGTCTCATAACTGCGAGATTAGTCACTTCTCCATGCTAATATAATAAAACATACTGTGATAGAACCTTGGTAGCATTAAGAGTCATTCGCAAGCAAAAAGGTGGATCAATCCACGAAAAGTGTCGCTACTTTATCCAAAATGCAGGTGTAGGAGAGACTGCACTTGCTTGAATTAATGAAAACTCCGAGAAGTAAGCTTGGTGAGATTAACACAAAGCAGATCTTAGTGATTCACTCGGATGCCGCTGAAATGACAATTGATATGTATATTCTAAAATGAGGTTGCGAATAAATGATAGGAATGCGGGTCTCTTTAATTGTACAGATGGCCGCACTCAGATTGGCACTTTGACAGACAAATGGTAACCAATACACAATTATGTCACCATAGAGGTTGAAACATACGCGTGATTACAGTCGAAATGGAGTGAATTTTTTTTGCACTGCATTGGTATGAGAGCACTAAAACGCATTCCAATTGACACAAAATAGACGCTTGCAATCGTATGACATTTCTGTCACAGCAATGTTTAGGGAACCCACATTGTAAGCACAAACAACTTCGAGCTGGTCGATGCTGTTTCACTCATCAAGTCAATTAAGAAATTAGTCAGAACAACTTCTGTGAGTTTGAGTAAAACGAGGCAGTATTTCGGCAAACACAACCAAAAGACGCCGCCAATAAGCAACGTCTCAACAGACTTCTGGTACAATTCACGGCACCCAATATGACCATCTCTCCGTCAAAGAAAATTCGATGACAAAAATGATAACAGAGAAAAAAAATTGTATGAGCTTCAGTTTTACTTCCATCAGCACGTCACAAATTACCGTTCTACAACCAATTTCCATACACCTGTTTGCTTACTTGTACCGAACAATATAGATTGGTCACACAAGACAGCTGTCAAATAGTGCGTTTTTTGCAACTCAGCTGGTGCACCGTAACCACTTCAATAGCAAGAGAGACGCTCTGCAGATAGCCGGCTAAGTACAAAGAAATCGATCGATTTAGAATGCCAGTAGTCTCTGAGATCACAAATATCTAAATGCGCAACCCTGATCTCTGCATTCAGAATTCCGAACAGGGAATGTGTAACCGTTAACAACCATACGATCCAAATGTTTAAATCACCCCAGTGAACATTTTCATATTTGAAGTAGTAATCGGCCGGATGAACAAACCTTCTTCACTAATATGCTGTCGACCTTCAGTGAGCAAAGCCATCATAGACATATTTCGTTTCTAAAACGTTGAGGAACAAATAATTGATTTTTTTTAAAAAAAAAACACATTTTTGCGTGACATTCTGCATGTGGTCCTGATCAGTATAGACAAAGAGTTACTCAAACAGAATCACTTGTCGTTGGAATGCGGCGACAACATGTGCCATAATGTACATGTGGTCTTTAATGTCCTCGTTCGACGCACCATTCACGTTCGATAAAAATGAGCGAAATTTCCAAAACCGACGACGACAACATGAATCTGTGTTGCGCCATCCGATCAGTAAGAGTAGTTTTAATATAGATCGAACATCACCCATAATTGATCGCAGCTGCCGCATTCCAATAGACTTTCCAATCGGCCCCTTTCGAACGGCAGAAGCACTACACTCGATTTTCGATCTCACTAGAGCTCGTTAATAGTGCATATCATCGCCACTGCCGGGATAAGAACTCTGGCCACACTTTCATGAGAGAACTGTGTTGACCACTGTGCCACTGACCTCACATTAGGCACGACCGAATTATCATACACGAACGCTCAACCACTTTCGCTTGTGAGTAATGATCAAGTTGCCCGATCGCCTCGAGAGGAGATACAGTTACTGTCTGTTAACTCCAATCGATGACCCCTCGACTAGGACTTCATTCCAAGTTGAAACCACAGAAATCATTGACTTGTCGAGCGGTATTTTGATTACTGTGGGTAGTAGGGGATTTTGTTTCATGAATGTGCACACTTGACGAACGACGTAAGAATCGCCTGCTTAGAGTGATCAAGCAGTTCCAACAATAAGCAAACACGGTTGGCCGCGAATCAACAAACAATCAGGAATTGACAATGGGATGAGAGACAAACACACTGAACGGCTAGTGGGAAACGAGGAAGTCTAACTAAGCATACTGAAACAATTCACTGCAATAATTCTGGAAAACAGAATGGTCACAAAGAGTAGGCCACAGAGATATGCATAACGAAGAGCAAGAAGAGGCAAGATGGTAGTGGCATAGTAACGAAACAGAAATAGCTAAAAATGCAAATCTGAGCTCAAACTAATAGGTAACCGAAGGCGAATAAATTTGACTGTACATGATGTCATACACGTCACCAGCTGTAACGCGTATTTTCAAGGGTGGATCGGACGCAATCGAATTGCGAACGTAGATCTCAGAACAGTTAGAACAAAAATAGCGCCATCCCTCAATCCATCAAAGAAGATGCAGTTTAACAAACCTCACAATCAGAATACACATAATAAAATTAGTGAGCTTAACAAAGCGAACTCAGAATCAACTAGAGGTACCATGTAAGTGCAGCAAACAAATGACTGTTGTAGAAACGATCACAGAAACCTAACCCTTTACATAGGGAAAAAATTGAACACAAAGGTAAGAAGAAACTTGTTAAAGGAATGCTGATTAACAAACTCCAATACAACAGTGCATCAATAATTTTTGCGCACGCTCAACTGTCATACAACGAAGAAAAAATCAAGTCCTAATGAA
This sequence comes from Paragonimus skrjabini miyazakii, assembly GCA_014338405.1. Classification (NCBI taxonomy): domain Eukaryota; kingdom Metazoa; phylum Platyhelminthes; class Trematoda; order Plagiorchiida; family Troglotrematidae; genus Paragonimus; species Paragonimus skrjabini miyazakii. The sequence continues at coordinate 32,911 of JTDE01020901.1, read as the reverse complement.
TAAAAAAGAAATGAAACAGAAGAGGGCTGTAATCACTAACATAACTCTGCATAAACTCGAAGGTTTGAAACGGAATAAAGAACTAAAAATAGAGTCAAGACGTCACCAGTAAAATATTTTTTCTACGGCTTTCACTGCTTCGCATAAGTAAGTGCACTTACTTCACGAACAATTCAGCCAAACAACGACAGCATTTACGCTACTGAATCCGGTCACCCACCATCTCATCTAAAGTCTCCAGCCACCAACTGTGTAAGTCGCGACAGCAACAGCCTAGGGGACGATACAACCATACAGTGGACAACCCATTGGTGAACAATTCACTTCTCTACGCTAGGTCATCATCGGTTCACCTCGTACCCTACGCGAGTCGGTCGCAACATCGGCAAACAGTGCTCGATGTGGCAGACGATTAGCTGAAATCCCTTGTACATGTAAATGGTTTAACCATCTTAGTCTGCACATATTTGAGGGTTGGATGAAGGAACTCGCTTGATAATCATTACCAGATACCCGCTTCCTAACCTCTTCGTTGCTCTCACGTTGACGCCACTTGACGCGAGCAATCGAACGCCGAAGTCGATGGTCAGATACCTGAAGATGATTCATATCTACTACCCTGAGTGGCCAAGTTTCGCAGTCGCCAAATAACACACACATCACAGTCGACTTACACACGCCACTCTGTGGCCTGAGAGATGACTCTCTGTCGTCAGAAATGTCACAGGTTGACAACCACCGCACTGGTCTTGGAGATACATGCTTCTATTCCATTCTGTATATCTTCTTCATCACTGATACAACTTCCTAAGTACATAAACCGGTCAACAACCTTCACAAATTCATTATCCAACATAAACTTAATCACGACAGTCATGCATAAGCACTTTGCTGTTTGATGTTGAAAAGCAGACTCCTGGGTATTTGACAGAATGCGAAATGGCGGCTGGCATTGTCTGTTATGTTTGAAAATTGTGAAGCATCAACATCTTTTTGACAGTATGATCAAGATCAGTCAGTCTTCCATTGAATAGGAGGTCCAAACAGTCCTGCAACATTTCGCCTATGACAGAAGTATGCATAAAGGTAGGAATTAGACAGCCTTGATGTACGCCGCTCTGAGCACTGAAACTAATTGGTAGTTCATCGTGGACCCCAAACTAAGCTGAATGATCAAAACGAAGTACTAGTAACATGTTCACATCGTTGATCTATATACTCCTGCGCTAAGACGATTATAAAAGTGTACCTTGATTGGCGGAATCGAACGCACCATATTATTCGTCGGGAGCGGTAATTGTTGGCAAGCGATACGTAAGATATTGTGTCAGAATTCAGCAAAGATTGAAAATTTGATCACCGTAACCTTATCACAAATGAAACCCTACTTTATCTACCCCAATTCCTACCCCCGAGCTGAAATGAGTCGACAAACTGTAATGGATCCCAAAATCCTCTCTTAAATATAGAAACTACTATCGAGTGACCCCAGCGAAGAGAGTTGCACTCCGTCGTCTGCACAACAAAGGAAAGCCTAAACCACCCCCTCCTCACCCCTTATGAAAACTATCGGCACGAGGTCATCTGGGTTAGCAGACCTGTTACGTTTGGGAGTCGAGATTCCTCTGAACATCTAGAAAGTCACCGAGACAGCCTGCAAATCAGCAGGCAATCTTTCTAACATACAATCTCACTAACACCCTATCGACGGCCAGTGCAACCACGAACCCTAAAAACAGCGCCCCGATACTTCCTGATAAAAATGTCCTCTCAATCTCTTTGGATTGTTAAAAGAAGCCTCACGGTCCTTACACACACTCTTCGTAAGTTTACGTTTCAATTTATGGAAGTCTCTATTATACTCACGACCAAAGAGAGGGTAAGTCTACGATTGTCCACAGGTTCTGCTGAAACAGCATAAATCTACTTCTGCCATACTTGCAGCGCTCCTTTAAAACACATGTCTCCGCTAAAGGCTTGTCTCACAGTTAGAATTTTTGCTCAATGCTTGTTTGGATCAATCCATGGTTGTGACCCTAGCAGTTTACCTGTCAATGCTGCTTGATATGTGCTTTGAATACTCTCGTCCAACTGAGTACTTTGTATTTACAAGTAGATGATCTCTGAGAGGACAATAGAACAAAATGGACAAGAACAATGGTGTGGTCTCAGCCAACGTGGTTAATTCAAGATGAAGGACAATCTACCAACAGCTGACGACGATATGATCAATCCGCATCCATGGTTGAGTTGTACGGGGTGGTCTTCACGTGACGCGTTGCCGTCGTTTGTTCTGCTGATATACACAGTCCATGAGATACCCACAATCGTAACAGCCGATCGCCATTGTCAGTGCGTCGCGTGCGGACATCGAATACACCTGCCTTTCATCTGCAGTAAGACAACCGAATCGTGTGTTTATATCACATGCAGGCACAACGATGTCCCGTTATTTGGTTTATCTCACAAGATCAAAGAGGGTATCATAGAAGGCTTTCTTGACTGTCTGTTGTAGCATATGTAGATACAACAAATAAACATCTTTCTAATCAGTGTCGACCAATACTGAATGAAGTGCTAAGTTGAATGACATACAGACGACCATTTACTGGTATCCCGTTGAATAAGCACAACTTTGTTTGGAGTTCAGTGCAATCCCCACTCCAACCTGGCCGCAAAATTCGGCTTCATCGTCACCAGAGACCTTGAGAAAGAAGCACCGATCCGTAGCACCACTTAACGGGAAATTCGAATGAAGGACAATACTGGGATCATAAAGGTGAGTTGCGGAGACATAGTACACATCTAGTTCAACACTCGAGAAGGTACTCGTCAAAGCAGCTTGCTGACTTACGTATCGGACAGTGTGGACGTTAGAAGCGCCAATGTTTACCGGTTGTCTTGGCTTTAAAAGAGGGTAGTTGGCAGCAGAGAAGAAAGAGGGTGAAAATGAATGGACTGGTCTGCCAGGTCAAAGACAACTCCTCAAACGTCCCGGTTATTCATGACCGGGAAGGGGGTTACTTTAAGTGACCTCATCCCGAATGTGTCTGACTCAAAAGTCTGATCTGCGGTACAACAGGATACAGGTTTCTTTTTTGGGACCCTACCCGGAGCCAATGGTTTGGAACTGAGGGACTTGCCTAGTCCGAGGGCGCAATGAATGAGACGATGATGTCTGATTCTGAGCAGT